>CM053788.1:36706614-36709114 GCA_028749045.1 Cupressus sempervirens | reverse complement strand
ATTTTGTATACAACATCTTTATAACCATTAAAAAATAAATGAACAAAGAAACATCTCTATAAACAGATATTTAAATCTTAAATCTTATTTTTAAAATCTTATTTATTTCAAGATACTCAAAGAAAGGATACAAGTCCATATTAAACATATTATGAGAAATAAATTACTTTTTTCTTGAGGACGACTAACATATAAGATATGCATATAAATTTCAAATCAAACCGTTTGTAAGATCACGTGGAAGTTTGTTTAGAGCTGCAAATTAATTGTACACTGGTACAAATTAAATACACATGTAGAAAATGTAATAAATAAAATGCGAGGAAAGGATTAAATACTCGTAAATTTTTCACTTACTCTATCATTAGATATTTCAGAGATTGGAATGTGTCAATTTACAGATTTATAGCAGTCAGACGACCGAATATGGTCATCAGTTGCCTGCAGTCGTCTCACAACTTCTTTATATTTCGAAGTTAAAAGTATTAAATAGTTGAAGTTGACATTTTTTTTTCTCCACCACAATATGATCCACTATCTTCTAAATTCATTGATCATTTGTTCATTCAATTTTAAAACCATACTTATTGTTATGGATATCCACTAGTGATATAATATATATTGATTTTAAAATTTCAATTAATTTATAATTATCTATTGTATCTTAGTATGCATTGGATATATCAAAGGAGTGTAGAAGGTCTAGCAAAGAAGTATAGAAAGGGAGAGGTAGATAAATGAGGAGAAATAAGGGATACTTATATACATCAGTTATAGAGATAGAGGGAGAGAACAATACTTAGATCTCCCCTTAGCCCACCTTATAAAAAGAATAACCTTAAATGAAAATTTTCATGCCCACATAAGCTTAAAATTGAAAGAGGAATTTGTAGAGACTCTAAATTGGGAAGTTAACAATTGATCAGCCAATTATATGGTCATTTCCATTTAAGAATCTCAAATATGGTATTCTAGTTGCTTCTAATGTATAAAATAAAGAAGTTAACAATTTGATCAACCAATGATATATGATCCCCTCCATTTTAGAATCTCAAAGATAGCATTCTAGTTGCTTCTAATCTACTAAATAGAGGCTAATAATGTATCCAATATCTCTAAAATGGAATCTTTGCAACATCCCTTGTTGTTCCATGAATACATAACATTACAAGGCTTAATATTAACCCTAAGTCCAATAAAATAGTGTCCTTCAATTTTTTGAAATATGGTTCAACTATAGTCATCCCACCTCTTTTTTGCTCTGGACTAATAATGCAATTAAATTCCCCAACAAGAGTCCAAGGGTAGTAAGGAGCTTGGTATTGAACATGTCGAATATGATTCTAGACTTGAGGTTTACGAAGAAGGTCATAAGGAGCATACACATTCATAAACAAACATAATGTCCTTACTTTTTTTTGGTCGGTAATATATGATTTTATTAATATATATAAAAAGAGTACATAAGATAATTACAAAGAGGATTAGACATTAGACAACCCTTTACAAGTATTTAATAACCACATCCACTAAACTAGATCATTTCTATAACAACCCATAAATGAACCATATCAGTTGTCTTATAGCAGGCCTAACAACATCTTCATCGTAAACACCCAAAAAAAAACTATAGTTGCTTACAAGACAAGAAACATAAAACATTGATGTCGATGACCTTCAACACCAAACTAGGTATCAAATCCACCAATCATTGCTTGTCCACTTCAACTTCACATCAAAACTTACTCCATCAACCACATCTCCTTCGCACTTGGATTTTCAAAGGCTTTGTTACCTCATTGAAATCCATCTATACCATTGTTGCAAGTAAGGTTCTCAAATTTCCTTTGCTTTTCTTCTTCAGAAAGATTTAACATTTCAAAAAACTAAGCCAAGACTTAATCTTCTACATTCCCCTTCTTGGTTTGCTTGAAAAACTAGTCATCCCCCAAGCAATTTAATGCCAATGTCCACACCCTCAAAAAAAAAAAAATTAGGCATTCTTCATTCCATCACACATTATGAAAAATCACCCTCACCATCACTCTTTGATGTCGAGGGGTCGTAGACTGATGACAGCGAGGTTGAGCCACAGGAAACCCAAGCACACAACTTCCCTTTTGATGGGGACACAACCCAAGAACATAATGGACACAACAGAAAAGGGGAAATTGTATTAACTGAGAAAATAAGCAAGTACAATGGTACAGAGAAAATAAACTTCAAAACATGCCCTAAGGGCTTACAATAGCATAAATCTGGAGATAATTTCTCCTTTCAGTACCTCCTCTCAAACTCCACTCCGAACTGCCTTTTATAATGCCAAAAATCTCCTTAAATAGACCCCGGAGGGTTAAGGACTAGGAGTACATTCTAGAAAGTTCTAGTAGGCTTCCACCGACCAAATAGAAGGTTCCGAAAGCTACGGTAGAAGTTGGCGCAAATCTAGAAGAATCTAGAAACAGTAACCAAACTTCCAGGAGGCATAACTTTTGAACCG
>CM053788.1:36669114-36704114 GCA_028749045.1 Cupressus sempervirens | reverse complement strand
CTCTTTCTCCTATCCCCTCTCTCTCTTTCTCCTATCCCCTAATCCTTTCTCCATTCCATCATCTCTCTCTATCTCTCTAATTCTTTCTCTTTATCCTATCCCATAATCTCTCTCTCTCTCTCTCTCTCTCTCTCTCTGTCTCTCTCTCTCTCTCTCTCTTTGTATCCCCTTTTGTCTCTTTATCCTATCCCCACCCTCTCTCTCTCAATCTCTCCATCACTCCCTCCCTCCTTCAATCTACCTTTGTGTAGTAGTAATATAAAACCATATGGATAATGCAGTTAGAACTCAACAACCCAAATAGGTTATTAAAAATTGTAAATAAAACAACATGCCAATAGTTATTATGGTGTTTTAGTGTGGTCCACCAGATTCTACTATTGTTTCACATGTATTTATATACCAAGTATACAAGTGTAAGGTTTTTTGTGCTTGGAAATGCTAACTTTTATATTTTTCATGTGCCAACATCTTATTTTATGTTAGTATCTTGTGATTGAGCATAAAATAATCATGCAAATTTGTTTAGTTTTTGTATTTTATTCATGTTATTATTTGTAGGGTAATTCACATCTACAATCATGGGAAAGAACAAGAGAGGAACAATTGAAAAATGAGAGGCAACAAAGGTAAAAACAAGGGAGCATATGAGGAGATTACATGAAGGTGCATCATCAAATTCCTCCAATGTAGGTGATGAAAATCTACCTATTGATATTGATGCTGCTAATGCACCTAATTTGACAAATGAAAATGTTCAACATAACCCAACTAAAATAATTATGACAAATACACTTACATCATCTGATGCCCCTAATGTGACATCTTAAGTTGAAATGATCAATGCACATGATGTAAGTAATGAAAATATTAAGCATGTTCTTACATCAACATCTCCTAGAATAATTCACAGAAAACCAAAGTTTTTATTTGACATTGATGAAAATATTTTGAAGCCAATGTATATAAAATGTCAGAAAGAAATTGTGGGAGAATTTTTCAAAAGATTTGGAATAACTATTTTGAAAATTTAAATCAAAGTGGAAGATGCCAACTTGTTGAAATGGTTAAAAATCTAAAATTTAGAGAGACAATGAGAATTTTGGGGTTAAGAACATTTGAAAATAGTAGCACTTGAAAGAAGCATTGTTAGAAATCTCTTTGATGCACACCGATCCATTGGTTCAAAATCACATACTAAAGATGCTAATACAAGTCAACAGGTCCTCACATCAAAAATAATGGGAAAGAAAATGACAAAAACTCGTTTGGTAAACAAACAACAAAAATTCATTAAGGATAAGTAGAACAACATTACTCAAAGCCTTAGCGAGGTGAGAGAAAATTGAGTATTCTAATGAGACTTCTTTTTGGTCATCCAAGATAGACTCCCACATAAGGATAAAGTTATTGTTGATGCAGTAAAAAAATTAATAGAAAACTTTTGGCATGAAAACACTAGGGCTTCACCAAACCAAAAAGATGTTGTCAAAAGATGAATTGGAAAAACAAACCATGAGCCACATGATTTTATTTTTTTTGGATATGACTCAAACACAATTTTATGTAATGTGTCATCAAAGATTACCTCAAATTATCAGCCAAAGGTTTTCTGAGATGAAAAATCATTTTATGTTAAGATTAATCATACATGCACTATATGTTGTTGTAGGGTTCATGTCATGTTTTCTATGCATTATGATGTTTATTGGTATATTTGTTACATACTTTGCATACTAACAAAATATTGTAGGAAAGTGGTCCACAATTACCTCCCAAGTCATGGAGATAATTTATTGCAAGTATACTATGTAAACGAGATGATGGGTGCATTTATTAGAAGACCATGTGTTTGAAAGGTTTTTTCCCTCAATGTGGTGGTTTGCAAAAGTTGCATAGATGCCTAGATCTAGATAGCACACATGAAATTGGTAAGACACTAATTTCTCTTGGAAAGTACAAGTCAGTTATATATGGTGTTAAAGATGGAAAAGAAATAAAGTGGTGTGAATTAGTGAAAAGTGATGTATGTATAGTTGATTTTATGAAATTATTTCAAGAGGAAATAGTTTATGACTACATAGGTCATACACATAGAGCTAGATGGTTAGATGAGCAATTCAAGTTGTGTAAAGACACTTCTCCCTTGGGTATGATTGTGTCAGTTGTTGACTTTGTTGAAAACTATACACTAACACCTCAAAATGAAGTGCAACCAATTTATTATAATTCTATAAAAGTGTCTTTTTTTGTATGCATGGCATTTATTCATGCACATGATAGCACCGAGGATGATAAAAAAATATTAAGAGAGTATCACTTCTATATCAGCATTGATCAAATTCATTCATTAGAGTTTGTGCAAGGATGTTTTAGAGTTTTCTATGACAATTTGAGGGAAAGAGATGAAGGATACAATCAACACATTATATGGTTAGACAATTGTACCACACAATTCAAGAATGCAAGGATGTTCTATTGGTTGAGTAGGATGCATGTGACAAGTGGAGTGCAACATTTTTTAAATTTCATTAAGGCAGGGCATGGAAAGGGAGAGTGTGATGGTGTTGGAGCATGTGTGAAAAGAACCCTTAGTAGAGAGGAATTAAAGTACAAAGGTGACACAATGTTAGAAAATGTTGAAACATCTATCCAATGGTTGCAAGATTGTTGTACACTTATAGGATTAAGTGAGATGCATTCATTTTGAAGTTCAAAAGCAACGTCACTAGCTATTCATACTAGAAAGCTTGCATGCTTTTGCTCTTTGTGTATGCATCATTTATGGGATGAATATGAAGAGTGGGTTGACCAATTGTCTTGTAGACCTTTGCATCCAATTGATTCATATCAACTTCCTACAACACTACAACTCAACTAGGTTGAAGCATCAACAGATTTTGAGCATGTCTCTAACCTAGTTGAACCAGGTACTAAGTTATCAATTTAATACTTGATTAAAATAGATTACTTCCAATTTTTCTATTAACTTATCCTTCTTTATGATGCATGAGCATCCTAGCTATAAGAGAAATCTTACATCACCTAGAAATATTTTCATTTTAGTCTTTTCTATATTAATAAGGACTAGTAGACAAGGTGGTTACTATTTATGAGAAATTGCTATTTTTTGTAAGTTTGTCATACGAGCTCGAAATGTTCTCATTATCTACCTAAAGGTTCATTTTAGAGTTATAAGACTACCATAAAAATCTCATTTCTCCAACTTAAGTATCAGAGAAATTATTGTGGATTTTCAGTGGAAAAATTTATAGAAATTTTTTAGGCTCACTATTGGAGGCCTTAGAGTTCTTGGATGAGGTACAAAAATTCAATGCAATGCTGCTTGTAGTGTTTTAAGCTTGTAGATCAGAAGCTAGCATTTTTGAAAAGTGGTTATAATAGCCAATCAGAGCAACGTTTCGTGAGTTATGGTCTTTCAAAGTTGGGCTACCCAAAATATCTAAAATAATTGTCAAAGATGTATTTGGCTAACTCTATATTATTGTTATGGTCTTTTAGTCTAGGTATTGATTTTCAATGTCTAGGACCTTCTCAAGTGGTATAAAATTTCCTATTTAAGAAAGGCCTAAACATTGTGTAAGATAGCTCTGGGTGATAGTTCACAACATTGTCTTGCATATTACTATAATGAAGGTGCCCATGTGGGTTAGCATATTGTACTTGTGGATTCTGTAATTCTGCATTGGTGGCACAAATAAGAAGTCCATATTTTGTTCTCACATTTTTTTTCTTTGTTTCTATTATGTTTATGGTATTAAGGGGAGCACCCTTCATCAAGTGGTATCAAAGCTAGAGTTCTTGCGTGTGTGAACAGATCGCTGACTATGAGGCATTTCACACTAAGATCGTGGTTTGGGCTGAGCATGTAGATTGATCACTAATTTTGAGGTAGTTTGCACTAGGGTTCAGCAAAAGTGCAAAAATGCCTCCATGAAGAGAGTATGATGGAAGAGTTGTAAGTGTTACACCTAAGAGTTTTAGAGCCCTCCAAAGACAAATGCAAACATTGGAAGAACAAATGCACAGAGGAATAAATCTTCCTGTAAGAGATGAAAGTGAGGATGAGGAAGCAATAGAAGAAAATGTCAAAAAAGAGGTAGTTCTAAACCTAGAGGAAGAGTGGCTTTTTAGGGCCATCTCCAAGATTGGAAAAAGACCTAATTTTGAGGTTCCCACATTTTTGGAAAATCTAAACCTAGAGGATTTGATCGATTGAATCAATGAACTAGAGGACTACTTTGAGTATAACGATATTGAGGATCTTGATAGGGTCAAGTTTGCAAAGCAAAAACTGAAGGGACATGTGAAGATCTGGTGGCAGGATGTTTAGTTGGAGGGAAATCGAAAGGGAAGGGACAAAATCACTAGATGGGAGTGGATGATAGCTAAACTAAAGTGATAATTCATTCTTGTGGATTATGAGCTTGATCTATTGAAGAAGATGTAAGGGTTGAAGCAAGCGAGAAAATCTGTTCAAGAGTATATCGAAGAGTTCTACCGAGTTCTCATTAGGACCAACCATGTAGAAGCTAATAAGGAGAAAGTGGCCCATTATCTTAATGGGTTAAGACAAGTATTCAAGACGAGCTGATTCTAATTTGAATGAATAGTATTGAGGAGGCATACTAGTTTGCCCTAAGAGTTGAGAAAAAATTGACCAAGAAGTTTGACAACAAGAATAGCAGAAGAGGTCATGGTGGAAGATTTGGTGGACATTCCTATGGTGGTTGTAATGATGATCATAAGAATAAGGATGAGGCTAGGAGTAACAGTCATAACTAGAGGGGAAATAATTCCAATCATTTCCATGATCAGAACAATAGAGATCAGAGAGGAACAGGGAGAGGACAAGGATCTGGAAGAGGAGGTTTCTATGGGTGTTGGTGTAGATAGGTATTTACTATTTACACTTACTTAAATTTACTTAGGTTAATGCATTATTTTATTATTTATTTCTTGAGACACTTAAGAGTTTGCATATCTTTATGAGTTGTCATGTTGACAATACAGAAGTGCGCAACTCTAATTCAGCACATGGTGTCTACAACATAAATTTATGTGTTACACCATTGTAGGCTTATCCTCACATCATTGCACTTACTTTCGTGCTTAATGTAGGATAACCCATATCTGGTGGACATGTGCCTAGTTTTATGACTTATTTGTTGATTCCTAGGCATTTTGGATGCATCTCAAAGGCCTTTATATACAGGCACTCTTAGTGTACTTGTACATTGAATTGAATACTATACAATTATTCTAATCATACTCTAGTCTATTTTGTGCTTGTGTTTGAGTTCCTTGGTCTTGGGTGAATTTTTCCCTAACGAAAATTCTTAGATGGTATTAGAGCTAAGGAAGATTGTCATCAAAAAGCCATTGGAGACATTGTTGCTTTATCTCTCGAAGAGACCCGATTCAAATCCAAAGCATCTTCTGCAATTGGGAGCGTCTAAAGCTGAAGTAGACCTTGCCATTGCATCCAGAGTGACAATTTGGTGAAGATCAACTATAAATTTGCCTACCCTAGGCAAAAGTCAATCGTGAGGTAAAAAAAAATTGCAAATCAGAACCCAAAGGCCCAATTTGCAAGCTAGTTATTGTCTTTTATTTGATCTACTAATTTATTTTTTAGATCTGTGATTTTTTTCTGAATTTTTGGAATATTTCTTTTTGAAATTATTTCTACCTAGTAAAGCATGTAGAGAAAATTTATTTAGCACAAGCACCAAGCAGTCACACCCCGGCCCTGCACACAGAATATTCTCTATTATTTGGTGAGTAACTCTATTTTTTTTCCACCAACCATCGGTCTACATGATCTGGCATCATTAGTACTCTTTCGGGCAAGCTCCCCACACCGAAGATCATTCAAGCACTTTCGATGGTTTTGACATAAGCTCCATTGCTTGGTGTTTAAAAACTCCATACACCTCAATCGTAGGGTGCATGTAGGATTATTCCCATAGCCCCCCACCCGTATTTAGAAACTCTGGCCATTTTAAAATAATTCTAGCTGTGAATAGACATTTCTCAGTGTTGTCAACTTCCCAACACTGGCCCGCACATCCACATGGCAAAAGGTGATTCACCCAAGTAGATTGACAACTCTAAACATGCGGCAAGCCTGGATCCCACCACATGGCATCTCCATGACATTAGCCTGACATGGGCTACCAACCAAGCTCAGTCGCACAGTCAACAAGCTGACTTAGCAAGCCACAAGGATTGATATCATCCCTCTACTATGTTAGCACTTTCCCACGTCAACTTCCACGCAGGGAAAACACGTCAAACTTTTGTATGCCTGGTTAGTTTTTTCCATACTTTTCTATACACATTATATATCGAGCTGTACAATTTCATACATGCTAATGTCATCAGCCCTATAGGTGACATCATCGCCACATCTATAGGGGCCTACATTTTTGCTGACATCAGCAAAATACTGTCTTAAAATTAACGGTCATTTGACTATCATCAAGAGGCATTTTTGAACTATAGTGATAGTTGTTTGACCGTCAACTTTTGATATCGTGTTTTCCTCTCCAGACCCCTATTCAGATGTAGTTTTGATTTGGCAACCCCACTTTGAAAGGCCATAACTTAGTCATCTAGACTCCAAATCAGGTGCAATTTTTTTTTTTTTTTTGGGTAGAATTTCCTAAAAAAATTAGTGGTGTAGCTCTTTTCTAATTTTGGTGCATGGATTTGTCAGAAATAGCATTTTTTGGCAACTATCCATGTCTAATCCTACATTTTACAACTTCAAACGCAACATATAAGCTCATCTGGAATCCTTTTTAGGTTTCATTTTTTTTTTGAAAATGCATATTTTTTTGTCTACTTTTCATATTTGTAGTTAGATTGTAGGCTTGTTTGGACAAAAATACCACTTTGAGGAATATGTCCTATTTTGCATTGTATTGCTTCACAATTGTTGCATTTTTGAGCTACATTGTAAAATTCCAAATTTGTACTCTATACAAAGGTTGTAATCAGAAAAATTAGAAGCCCACTTTTTCCATTTTGACAAGTGGCCTATTGTAAACACACTATATATAAAGTGCCAAAATCATTCATTTTGGGGGGGATTTTTTGATTGAGTAAAAAGGGGGGGTGTGTACTGTGTATTGTGCTCTTGCATTATGGGTTCTTTTTCAAAGTTAACTCCACATAATTATGCTACTTGGAAAGAAAACATTAAGGAACCATTTGTAGAAAAAGGTTTACTACGTTATGTAATCTGTGTAGCAAAGAAACCTCCTGCTGATGTTGATGAAGCTTAGAAAGAAGACTAGGAATCCAAACAAGAGATGGCCCTAGGAACCTTGTTGAAAAATATCTTTGATCTTGTCAAATTTCATATTAGGAACTTACCGATCCAATAGAGGTATGGGCTAAAATTGAAACATTGTATGGGACAGTAGATGAGGATATGGCTCACACCATAGAGGACAAACTTCTCAAGTTGGATCCTAGGAATTTTGACACTATCAAAGACTATCTTACCCAAGTAGACATGTATAGGGAACAACTTAAGGATTGTGGTGAATCCATCAAGGATGGAAAGATGATCAAACACATGACTTATCTTTCACCTGAATATTCTCTTTTTGTTTCTAGTTTTAATACATGCAAATTAACAATGGGTAGTGCCTATGTTAAGCCTTCATTCGAGAAATTTTCAAAAATGTTGATCTTAGAACATGACAATCTAGTGGGTATGGGAATTCTCAAGTCTTCCAAGACCAAAGCCTTGGTAGCAAATGAAGGTAATTCAAGAGGTAAAAACTTCAACAAGAAGCAGAAGTAGTGGAAGGCTAAGCCACATGATGACACACAACAATCCTCCTCAAAACAATAATCTTCTTCAAATCAATCTTCTTCCACTCAACAATATTCTTCACAACAAGGAAATTCTTCTTCCAAAAATAATAAAAAGGGAACAATTTAAACAAAAAAGAGAAGAAAACTTGTTCCTATTGTAAGAGGAATGGTCATGATGAACATGAGTGCAAGGATAAGCAAATTGATGAATTGTTCAACATAATGAGGAAACACAAAATTGATGTGCCAAATGCCTATAAGGATAAGGAATCTTCATCCACTTTAAAGGATAAGGGACAAGCTTTGGTAGCAAGTACAAATGATGCTAAGGAATGGGTTCTTGATTCAGGAGCAATGCATCATATTGGTGCTTCAAGGGAGCAGTTTTCCTCTTTGAAACCATCAAATGTACCTTACATCTATGTGGGCAATGATACTCAAGTGGAAGTTGAAGGGAATGGAAATGTTGAGTTCGAAAATGATGTCTTCAAGGATGTTCTTCATGTTCCTAACCTTAGCGTCAACCTTCTCTCCATCTATTAGATAACTCACTATGGATATGGAAATAAAGTAGAGTTCCTCCTCGATATAGTTGTGGTGAAAAATCTGCAGGATGATTCTACAGTGGTGGTTGGAAAGGCTAATCATGAGACAAGACTTTATTCTTTCTCACATTTTGTGCCTAAGTCCACTTCCCTTGCCTTGTTGACTCATTCAAATACACAAAGTAAACTATGGCATGAGATATTTGGATATCTTAATTATCGCTACCTTCAACAACTCAGTATCAAGGATATGGTCATTGGTCTACCTCAAGTCAAGTATTTAGAGGGTGTATGTTTGGGTTGTGAAGCAGACAAGCATCTCAAAGAGAAATATGACAAGGAGAAGTCTTGGAAGGCTACTGTTGTTCTTGAATTGTTTCATAATGATGTAGTTGGCCCATTTCTAGTACCATCATTTGGTAAGGCCCGTTATGCTCTAACCTTTATTGATGACTTTTCACGATACACTTGGGTCTTTTTTCTTGCTCATAAGAGTGAATTATTTGATAACTTCATCACCTTCAAAGCTCAAGTTGAAAAAAAATTAGGGAAAGCCATCAAGATTCTACGAACAGATAATGGCAGGGAATATGTCAACTCCAGGCTTATAGATTTTTGCACTCATGAGGCTATTGATTTTCAACATTTAGTTGCATACATGTCACATCAGAACAATTTCACTAAAAGAAAGAATAAAACCCTTAAGGAAATGACCACTTGTATGCTTCAACATAAGTCTCTAGATCAAGTGTTTTGGGTAGAAGCCATGTGTTGTGCCAACTACATCCAAAATAGAAGTTCACATAAGGTCTTAGATGGAATTACACCTTTTGAGGCATAGTGTGGTAGAAAACCAAATGTAAAGCACTTACAAGTTTTTGGTTGTCCAACATGGGCAAGGATCCCTTCACAAAAGTGAAAGGCATTAGAACCTCAAAGAAAAACATGCATATCTATTGGATATCCTAACCATCTCAAGGCATACAAACTAATAGATCTAGAGACTCATGAAATCTTTTATGAGAGAAGTGTTCACTTTGATGAAACTTGTCCAAGTTTGGGTTCTTCAACTCCTCCTTCTTCCTCCTTCATGGAAAGTGATCATAGTGATGATAGTGACTCAAAAAATGAGATTCCTTCAACCTTGACTCATAGGAAACCACCTACACAGGGTCAACAAATAATTGAGGACATTCCTTCTTCTTCCACTAAACCTCATTGGGCACAACAAACCCTTGATGCAGTAGGCTAATTGGTGGAGAATCCTTCAGATACTCAAAGGACTAGGTCACAACACAAATCATTTCCACATGCATATAGCCATTGCTTCATATCCATAGTCATTTAAGGAAGCATCGAGAATTCCTAAATGGGACAAGGCTATGGAGGAAGAATATAACTCTTTGATGAAAAACAATACTTGGGACTTAGTTCCCCTTCCTAAGGGAAGAAAGGTTGTTCGATGTAAGTGGATCCATCGAACCAAATTTGTAGTGGATGAAAGCATTGATAAACATAAAGCCAGACTAGTTGCCAAAGGTTTCTCATAGGTTCCTGGTATTAACTATACAAAGACTTTTGCACCAGTCACCAAGATGAACTCCATTCACTTGACACTAGCTATTGTTGTAGCTCATGGTTGGGTTGTACACAAGATGGATGCAAAGAGTGCCTTTTTGAATGGTGATCTTCATGAGAAAATTTATATGGAGCAACCACAGGGGTTCGTATAGGATTCTATTATTGTTTGTAGATTGAAGAAGTCTATTTATGGTGTTAAGTAGGCTCCTTGAGCTTGGTATGCCAAAATAGATTCCTTCCTTCTCTCAACAAGATTCACCAGGTGTCATTCTAATTCGAATGTCTACATTCTTGAGAAGGATGACTCACACTTGATACTAGTGATTTATGTAGATGACTTGATCATTACAAGGAGCACTTTATCCATCATTGCCAGTGTCAAGACCTCTCTACAAGATATATTTGCTATGACAGACTTGGGTTTGCTACATTACTTCCTTGGTATTGAGATCACATAGTCTTCAACAGGGATCACACTCTCTCAACCCAAGTATGCTCTTGACTTGCTTTCTCAGTTTCACATGAGTGACTACAAGCATGCTCCTACTCCCTTTCTATCAAGTGTCAAGTTAGAGGCTAAGTGTACCACTCCACTTGTTGATGCTACATTATATAGATAGTTAGTTGGGAGTCTTATCTACTTGACACATACCTGCCCTGACATAGCTTTTGCAGTCGGCATGGTTTCACGCTTTATGCAAGAATCACATGAGCTTCATTAGAAGGCCACCAAGTATGTCTTACATTACATAAAGGGTACACATACGCATGGGCTACATTATGCAGTAGGTACTGGACTTTTGCTAGTTGGATACATAGACTCAAACTATGCAGGGCACTTAGATTCTTGCAAGTCCACTTCAAGTTACATGTTTCACCTTGGTTCTGGCCCTATTTGTTGGCAGAGTAAGAATCAAAATAATGTTTCTCTTTCTTCAACTAAGGCTTAGTATCAAGGAGCTATCAATGCAACTACAAAGGCACTTTGGTTGTAGCACATCCTGAAGGAGTTTGGATTTCAGCTACCTAAGCCTATGGTTTTTCATTGTGACAATCAGAGTGCTATTGAGATCTCTAAGCATCTAGTTCAACATTAGTGAACCAAGCACATCGGGGTTCATATGCACTACATCAAAGAGCTTATACATGAGAAGATCATTGCGCTACAGTATTGTCCTACAACAGAGCAAGTCACTGATATCTTCATCAAACCCTTCACTGAGGTCAAATATACTCATTTGCAAGATGTCTTAAGGGTGTGGGATGTTGCAGAAAGGGGAGTACCTTGACTTCTCTCTTCTCCTTCTTCTGGGAGGGTTCTTTTCCTCATCTCGGGTCTTCTTCTCTCTCATCTTCTTTATTGTACTTATCTCTCTTTTTGGAGGAGGGTTTTTCCCATGAGGTTTTCCCTCTTTCTTCATTTTATGAGAGATTGCCTTGCATCATTCTATGTAGAGCATTACTTTTGTACATGGGTACCTAACATGGCCTTGTAGCCATGACCCATCATGCATTTGTGAGCTTAAATGCATTCTCCTAAGTTGCACTTAAAGGGGGGTGTTGGTGTAGATAGGTATTTACTATTTACACTTACTTAAGTTTACTTAGGTTAATGCATTAATTTATGATATATTTTTTGACACACTTAGGATTTTGCATATCTTTATGACTTATCATGTTGACAACACAGAAGTGTTCAACTCTAATTCAGCACATGATGTCTACAACACTAGAGTTTGCATTATTCACCGAGTTGTCATGTAGACAACACAGTTATTCACACTCCTAATTTAGCACATGGTGTCTACAACATAAAATTGCGTGTTACACCATTGTAGGCTTATCCTCACATCATTGCACTTACTTCTGTGCTTAATGGAGGACAACCCATATCTGGTGGACATATGACTAGTTGTATGACTTATCATGATGTTGATTCCTAGGCATTCTAGATGCATCTCAGAGGCCTTTATATATAGGCACTCCTAGTGTACTTGTACATTGAATTGAATACTATATAGTTATTCTGAGCATACTCTGGTCTATTTTGTGCTTGTGTTTGAGTTCCTTGGTCTTGGGAGAATTCTGTACTAAGGCAGATTCTTACAATGGGAAATGTTTTCACTGTAGAGAAGAAGGGCATAGAGTATTTGAATGTACCCAATGCCAAGGAAGGACAAATTGAAGAACAAAAGGCTAGGACAGAGTTGTACATGTTGATGAAGATACCAAATCCTTACATTCTGAGATGTTGAAAGAGAAGAAGTCCTAGTTAACAAAAGAGTCCTGCTGAGTGGTGAGAATGAACCTTATCAAAGAAGGAGCTTGTTTCACACAAGGTGCAGATGTGAAGATAAGTGTTGTGATGTGACCATTGATGGTGAAAGTGCCAACAATATAGTGTCATAAATGATGGTCACAAAGTTGAAGCTGAAGAGATAGAAACACCTACGTTCGTACCATATTGCTTGGGTGCAAGATAACCACAAGGTAATGGTCAATGAGCAGTGCTCAATGAAGTTCAAGATTGGAAGCTACCAAGATGAGGTACTATGTGATATCATATCTATGGACGTATGTCATATGTTGTTGGGTAGGTCATGATAGTTTGATAGGCATGTTGTACATGATGGGCGAGAAAATACATACACTCTAACCAAGGATGGAGTGAAGCATAAGTTGAATCCATTGAAGGAGAAAGAAGAAAAGGTGAACACATTTTGCTGAACCGATCAACTAATACATAAAAATAATCATGACCCTTCCTAGACATAGGTAAACCCCCCACAAAGTCCATAGACAAACTTTCCCATGGACGAGATGGTACACGTAATGGTGTGTACAAACCCAATTTCCTATTACTTGGCTTACTGGTTGCACACATTACACATCCTTTTATATACTTGGTGACAATTTCCTGCATATGAGGCTAGTAACAATATTTTTTCAATTGAGCTAATGTCTTACTTACCTCAAAATGCTCTGCAATCAAAGAGGTGTGTCCTTCATGGATTACATGTGCTTGTTCATCTTTAGGAATGCATAGTTTGCCCAAGTGGTACAAAAAATTATCCTGCACATATTCATCTTTCTCTTCCACATGTTTACCTTGGATTGAAGCTGCATAGATATCCTTGAAGTCCTCATCATTAGCATATTGTTCATGAAAACTTTCATGAACCATAGAACTATTCTGAAGGATTATCAAAGCATTCTTAATAGGAGGCCTAGAGAGCATATCTGCTACTTTGTTATGGGAACCCTTTTTATACTTAATTACCAAATGAAACTGTTTTAGAAAACCCATCCACCTAGAATGCCTACTTTGTTGCAACTTAGATTGTGAGTGCAAATATTGTAGCGACTAGTGATTAGTGTGGATTATAGTTTACTTTCCCATTAAGTAGTGCTTCCATTTTTTAACACTCTAAACTAAAGCATAAAGTTCCTTATCAAAAGTAGGATAGTTACTTACTACTCCTGAAAAATTCTCAGAGTGGTAGCAGACTGGTTTACCTCCTTGCATGAGTACAGCTCCCATGGCAAACCCGCTTGCATCTATCTCAATCTCAAATGGTTGATGTAAATTTGGTAAAGCCAGAACTGGTGTGGTGCTCAACTTTTCCTTCAAAGTGTCAAAAGCCTTTGGTTGTGGACCTCCCCACTTAAAAGTTGCCTTGGTACTGGTCAATGCATGCAACGGTGATGCAATATAAGAGAATTTTGAAATGAACTTTCTCCGTTACTGAACTGCACCTAAAAAGCTCCTGACTTCTGTAACTGTACTTGGCTTAGGCCATTTTACAATGCATTCAACCTTCGCGGGGTCTACTTTCAATTGACCATTTCCTACGACATAGCCTAAGTACACTAAGGATGTCTTTGCAAATTCACATTTTGACATCTTTACACAGATTTTTTCTTTTCTCAATACATCAAGTACTTTTTTTACATGAATTAAATGATCATCCCAAGACTTACTAAATACAAGAATATCATCTAGATAGACAATGAAAAAATCATCAATAAAAGGATGAAAGACATCATTCATGACTCTCATGAATGTAGCTAGTGCATTACAAAGCCCAAATGGCATAAACAACCACTCATAAAGTCCCTATTTTTTCTTAAAAGCAGTTTTCCAAATATCATTTTCTGCTATTCTTATCTGATGATATCCGCTACATAAGTCTAGCTTAGTAAAATAAATTGCATGTTTCAACTGATCAAGTAAATCATCAATTCTAGGAAGAGGGTACTTGTTCTTTACCATTATCTTGTTCAAAGCCCTATAGTCAATGTACATTCTCCAAGTCCCATCTTTCTTTGGAACCAACACAATAGGAGAACCACAAGGAGAAGTACTAGGACGGATAACTCCTTTCTCCATGAGCTCTTGAACTTGCTTCTTGATTTCCTCATTCTGCAAGACTAATAAGTGGTACATGCTAATTAGGAGGCAATCCCTTTGGTTCCTGAAACAAGTCATCATAAGCAGAAACAACTTTGACAATTTCATCTTTATGTTTCGGATCACATCCCTTAAATGCCTCAGATTTTTCATCTTCTTTGGATTTTACAATCATCAACACAAAATTCTTACTAGAGTTGACTAACCTTTTCATCTGACCAGCATTAACTAGTGCCAGATTAGTCTTAACCTTATGTGCCCGTACAATGTATTCAATTTTATCTTTAAACAAATGATACTTATTTTCCCCCTATAGAAGATAGCCTATCGATCATATAAATAGGGACTCCCAAGTACAAGACCACAAATATCTAGAGGGACTACATCAGCTTCTACCTCATCTACAAAGTTTGTAGTGATAGAAAATCTTAACTTACATTGCTTGGTTACCTGTAATTGCACATCATTGCAAACCCATCCAAGAGGATATGGCTTTGGATGAGGTGTTGTAGTCAGATTGAGCTTCTTAACAATTTCCTCGGATATCAAATTAGCTTGAGAACCGGTATCAAATAATGTATCAACCTTAAGTTTTCCTGATGACAACTCGAATGTGAAATAATGCATTCCTTTTCTTATCATTCTTAGGAGAAGAATCTTCACTTGTACTTGCACTTATGCTAGAAGAACTGGTAGCTGATGAAAGAGAAATACCTTTTCCTTTACCTTGGATCTTGGTAGCAACGATCTTTGTTTCATCTCTGGAGTCAGATCCAAGATCCTGTTGAGCTACAACAGTAGTCTTTTGTTTGCTTTTATTTCCACCAAATCGCTTCGGTCTCTTTTCAAGATGCAGCTTCCAGCACTTAGAATCATCATGCCCTTCTTTCTTGCAATGTGAGCATGTGGGTTTCTCACCCTCTTTCTTTGTTGTAGCTATCTTTTTACCCTTCCCTTTTCCTTTGGACTTTTCCTCAGACTTAGACGTCTTTTTATCAGACTTATCAATGAAGGTACCCTTACTTCTTGACTCTAAATGTGTTTCCTAGACACATACTTCATCCAAATTACAAGGATTCAGGACGAGAATAGAGTGCCTTAGGTAAGAATGAAGACCACTTATATACTTGAGTAAATTCTCCTGGGTATACAACGGAACATTTAATGAAATAGCCCTTTTAAAAAACTCATGGGTGTACTCTTGGACAGTTTGACCTTTCCCTTGCCTAAAATGTTGCCAACTCATCATTAATTGTTGAATATGGCCTAGGGGGAAGAATTGCTTCTTTATAGCACTAACAAATTCTAACCAAGACATATTTAACTTACCATGTTTTGAAGTTTCATGCTGAGTCTTACTCTCCCACCAAGTTAGAGCTACACTGCCTAACTGAAGAGTGGCTAACTGAATTCTATCAACATCATCTACAAGGTTTTGGACTCTACAGTAGACTTCTACTTGCTGAATCCAGTCATCTAATTTCTCCGCATTTAACTCCCCACAATATTTTGGCAAGTCAAACTTTACATCCAGCTTTATTCGAGGCTTATGTCCACCCTTAAAAATATTAGAAGACTTAGAATGCGTAGAAGAAGGAGAAGAAGGGGGAGAAGGAGAAGAGGGAGAAGAGGGAGGAGAGGCTCATGATCAAGATCATGATCAGCGCCTTTCTTTTTCCCTTTGTCATCACGATTTGCACGCCTTCACATTTTCTCTTCTCTTTCTCGTAACAAAACTTCTACAATTGTTTGCAAACTCTGGAGAGTCTTCTAGACATTTTGATCTTCTAAACCTTGTCCACCACCTTTATCTTCCATCTGAAATGGTGGATTAGCTCTTCATTTTTTGATCTCAGGATTATATTCTTCAAGATCACCTTCACCTTGATTCAACCTAGATCTTGTTAACATTCAAATCTACAATACTAGTCCAACAAAGCTCTAATGCCAAATTTGATATGATTTCTAGGATCTAGGACTATTACAGAGAATGCTAACCAATTACATAAAGTTAATTTTAAAGCTTTAATAAAGAAAAATTAACTTAATTGCAAATAAGAAAACACAGAATGAGATGATAGAAAGAGAGATAGAGACACATCACATTTGATTTTGGAGTTCGTCCGGGAAGGACTACATCTCTAGGTCCAGCTCCAATAGGGGGACCGATCCGATTAACTCCAATAAATCAAATACAAGTGATTTGTGATAATTCCCTTCAAGCACACACAACAAAATTCCTCTATGTGCAGGAAAAATCACTAAGTCTCCACATAGACAAACTCTTTCTCACCATTTGCATAATTTCTCCCTTCATTTTCCATGCCTTCAAAAGACATCCTACCCTCTTTTTTTATACAAAATAATTTTCCTAAATTGGCTCAAAACCAATTAATTTAATAATAGAGAATTAAAAAAAACACCCCCCTCGAAAATCCCCTTTTCCATTTTTACATTTTGGCGTTATACAATTTTGGTGGTTAAATAATTAACCAAATAACCTCAAAAGGCTATTTTAAGGTGGGTACAACATTTGGTTATAGGTTAAATAAAAAATTTGCTATTAATATCTTAAACCGCATAAGTGGCTTGTCAGCATATGCTTATTTTAGGATCTGCAAGGTCAGGGTTTCAAACCCCACAGGCGGCCATTTTAAAAGTTTTTAGCGACATTTAAAGAGTTAAATAACAAATTTGACAAATGAATATTGGCAACGCTATGTGGTCTAATGGTGGAGGCCCAATTTTGTTTGGTGGTGGTAAGGGGTTCGACCCCAGCCACCGACCTTCAAATTAGAATTCATGAATTTGTGCCACGTGGATGCCTTCCCACGCCATGTCGATGATGCCATGTCAACCAATGAATGATTCATCAAATCAACTTTTGCCAATTAATTCAGGTGCCGCATGGCTTCCTTGCCTACACGTGGCACCACTATTTTTTGGCCTTGAAATGCCACGTAAGTGACATGTGTCACCTTTGAATTCTACCATGTCACTATGCTGATGTCATTGTACAGATCTGCCACATCATCATTCATTTTGGTCAACTAACTTTGACCACACATAACTTTTGCATACGGAGTCCAATTTTGATGAAATGAACGTTTCCGGAAAGCTCTCGACAAGACCTTCGATTTGGCACTAACTTCGACCAATTTTGGAAAGTTTGAAATTTTTCCTTTTTGATGACCTCTGCCCAAGGTTTGACCCAACTTTGACTAGCTATAACTTTTGCGTACGAACTCCTTTTTTTCTCGTTCGAATTGCGTTGGGTGCAAAATTTTGAAGACTTTAAAATGATGTTGATTTTTGGAGTTTTGGAGATACTTCAATTTTTGGTGAAAATATTCTTCGGATCACAGAATTTGCATATTATAATAATTCTATTAATAGGAGTAGTGGTAAATCACCATTCTAGATTATATATGGGAGTAGTCCCAAAAATGCTTCTAAATTGAGGCAATTGGATAAAGTAGAGATAAGTAGTACTGAAGCAGAAGACTTTTCTTAACATTTGAAGAAAATCTATGAGGAGGTAAGGAAGTACATCATAATGATGAATACATAGGATAAAGCTAAGGTAGATGTAAAAATAAGGTATAAAGAATTTCAGATTGGAGATGAAGTCATGGTTCATTTGAGAAAGAAGCATTTTTAATTAGATACATATAATAAGTTGAAGATGAAGAAGTTTGGACCATGCAAGATAGTGAAAAGGCATGATTTTGGAAATGCCTATGAAGTGGAGTTTCCTACTAAATTGAATATTTCACTAGTATTTAATATTTTAGATTTGACAAAGTATTATGAAGGAGGTGATGGAGATGAAGTTGCAAAAGCATAGTGGAGTATTCTAATAGGTAGTTCAGCTACAAAGGAGATTAAGGAGATACTGGATAGTCTTCTTGGTAAAAGTACTAGGAATAGAACTTACGAGGAATATTTGGTCAAATGGAAAGGGAGGCTAGTAGAGGATTCATCATGGCTAGCAAAAGAGGAGGTTAACCATCTTGATTTTCCTCTAAACACCTGAGACATGATGGGATCATTTCTCAAATTACCTCGAGTGTCTGATGCAGGAGCATCCTAGGTGTAAGAGAAATCTTGCATCACCCAAAAATATTTTTATTTCAATCATTTCTATTTTAATAACGACTAGGAAATAGGGTGGTTACTATTTATGGGAGCTTGCTATTTTTAGTAAGTTTTTCGTACTATCTTAGAATGTTCTAATTTTCTACATGAAGGTTCATTTTAGAGTTATAAGCCTACCATAAAAATCTCATTTCTCTAGCTTAAGTATCAAAGAAGTTATTATGAATTTTTGGTGGAAAAAATTGTAGAAAAATCTTCAGGCTCACCATTGGAGGCCTTAGAGTGCCCAAATGAGGTCCAAAAAATTAACAAAAGGGTGCTTGGGGTGTTTCAAGCCTATAGATCAAGAACTGGTGTTTCCAAAAAGTGGCTGTAATAGCCAATCGGAGCAACGGTTCATGAGTTATGGTCTTTCAAAGTTGGGCTACCCAAAATATCTAAAATAATTGTAAAAGATGTATTTGGCCAACTCTATATTTATTGTTCGTGTTTGTTGGCCCTAGGTATTAAGTTTCAATGTCTAGAACCTTTCTGGGTGGAATAAAAAAATTGTCTATTTAAGAAAGGCATGAACATTATCTAGGACAGCTCTAGGTGATAGTTTGCAGCATTGTCTTGCAGATTACTATAATGAAGGTGCCCATGTGAATTAGCATATTGTATTTGTGAATTCTGTAATTTCACATTTGCGGCACAAATAAGACGTCCATATTTTATTCTCACATTTGTTGTTGTTTCTTTGTTTTTGTTATGGTTTATGGTATTAAGGGGAGCACCCTTCATTACTATATATAATGCAGGTCATGTATATGCAGTTATTCAATATTAGAATAATGATGAAGGAACATATTACTTTCTATGTTTGTGTATTGAGCCCAGAAAGAAAATGATAGCTATAGTCATTGATGGTGAGGATAAATAGTGCCCAATAGGATCCATCGTTGTGATAGGCACATGGCTTAGAAGGTAGTATATTTTTGTCCCCTGCCATGAAGATCTCTTTAAGTCAATTTGTCATGCATAATGTATCAATTTTGACTTCAAATTGTCTTTACAATTAAATGTATGTACCCTATCAAGAATTCTACCACATGGTTATTTGAGGATTTTGAGACACACAAACGTATTCTTCATTACTCTAACCTTATGGTTGCAAGAAATATTCAATTGATATTGTATCGTGGTAGGCCTCTTAACAAGAAGTTGTGGAAAGCACATGAATTTGATCATGGGAAAATATTTGATACAATAAGGGTTAGAGCTGATCCAGAAGGTTCCCTTGATTGATTGTGTCCTATATAGTTGAATCATTCTACATATGGTAGAATAATTATACAATTTTTGTATATATGTTATGCAAAATGTTGCAACTTCGCAGTGATGTGCAGATGCAGATGCCAAATTTTGTATATAAAAAAGAGAAGACATGTAACATGTGCATATTTATATGCCATATTTTGTATAAAAATTTGATAAGAGATGTCATATGTGCATATTTAGATGCCAAATTTTGTATCTATAAAAGAGAAGACATGTAACATGTGCATATTTATATGCCATATTTTGTATAAAATTTTGATAAGAGATGTCACAAGTGCATATTTAGATGTCATATTTCATATATAAAACCAATAAGAGATGTAAATATTGTACATTATTATTATAAATTTGTCTCTTGAACTCTTCTTTGTGGGTTTGATGATATCCTTAAAAAAGTATTCAATTATCTTCAACTTATATGGATTTAGATGGCTGTCCTCTTACATTTCTTCTCCCAAATTTTCCAAAACAATGGGAAAATAAATTATGTATTTGGATACTCATTTTTCTTCTCTACGACATATGCAAATCTTGGATTGGGTTGGTTTGGATCATGTCCTTGTTCTCACACTATGCCACCCCTTTTTAGGCTTAAAATAACCCTCTGATTAACACAAGGCATGATGATGATGTCATCATGAGGTCAATTGGGTCTACAAAGAGTTAGAGTGAGGTTTTTACCATTGATAAGGTTTGTGGTTAATTTTGAGATGATAGGAAGGTCATTTGACCAAATTGGTGAAAAGTTGCAAAAATATGTAAAAGTTATATTGTGCAACTTTGCAACTTTCAAAAGTTGCTTGAGCAACTTTTGGCAAGAAAATTACACAGCATTGAAGAGGAGACCTAAAGGGTGACTAACCACCCAACCACCCTATATAAAGAATGAGAAGAGTGTTGATAGGTTGGTGAACTCATTTGGAGACCATAAAATCACCTAGTGTTTGTTTGTCTAAGTTGTTCTAGGTTGGTCAAACATAGTCAAAATTTGGTCAAAGGTAGACTCAAGGTTGGATTTGATAATTTTTGGTCATCTTTAGTCTTTAGAAATTATTTTGGATCATTTCATACCTAGTTGGAGTCAAATTGCATAATAGTGCAAAAAGTTGTTAAAAAGTTTCAAAGTGCAAATTTTGCAAATCTGCAGTTTTTGCGATTTCTTGCAAAAGTTATCAAGAATGCATAACCAAGTGAAAAATTTGGTTGGGAAACAACCAAATGACTTGGAGGGGTGTATATGTGTTGGAGATCATGATGCAGAGGCTAATGGAGGATTTTCAAAATGTTCGTAGGAGAATGCTAATGTTTTCTTTTCTTTTGTAACAACACCTTACTCTTCCTTCCAAAAGAATAAACTCTAGGTCCTCAACCCACACTACATAACTATTAGTGGTCAATTTAATCATTTCATACCTCCACTAGAATCCACAACCTCAATCCTCTTCCTTATCTCAATATCCATGCATTCACCCATGTCCCATGCTCTATGGTTGCCTTCAAACCAACAAACCGAACACCCCTCAATCTCTCTAGCAGGTGTTTCTAACTTCCAAATGTCCTCAATAAATTCCAAATAAAATATTCACTAGTCCCCAAATGATATTTTTCAATGGTTAATCACCCACAAACATACTGCCCTCTTCTAGGACTGTCCTACTAGACCTACCCAACGAGAAATTTGTAGATTTCTCCAAATTTTCCCAAAAGACTTTCCAAAAAATATATTTATTAAAATACCCTTTTCCCATTTATTAAACATATATAGAAATCAACCCCACTTTTTTTTCAATATCCCTTCCAAAAATTGTTGCTTTACTTTTGGATTCCAGACCTAATACCCCACGTTTTCAAAGCAACCTATAGGCATACTTTGGTACACCATTTTCAAAATTTTAAAGTTGACCACATAAAGAGTTTCTCCAAATGTTTATGATTTTTCCCTAACCATATTTCTATGAATTTTCAATGTTCTAAGGTATTTGATGCAAAGGTTCCATGGATTTAGGTTTTGACTGTTAGAAAATTCAGTTTCAATGAAAGCACATATTTTGTGAGGATCTATTGTTTATGAAGATTAAATAAAGGTCGACAAACATACTAGATGAAAGTCCAGAATGCAAATCTAAAATTGGAAGGAAAGCATGTGAAGAGATGAATAGAAGAACAAATCTATGCCAAGAAAAGAGAGAAATATTTACTAAAATGGAGAAGTCATTTTCAGATTTTCCATTGGAGAAGAAAATGTTTCATTTTTTTTTTCCCAAAGGGAAAAGCATAGCAAAAAACTCATTTTTTGCTACTCTTTTCACACTCATTTTTAGATTTTCCATTAGAGAAGCAAATGTTTCATTTTTTTTACCAAATGGAAAAGCATAGCGGAAAACTCATTTTCCATTACGACTTTTATAGTCAAACTTCAATTTTCCACATGAGGAGAGAAAAGGAAAATCTCAATCCACAATGAAGATATATGGGGGTCTAGTATCAAGATCACTCCAATGAAGTAATTTATGAAGCAATCTACATCAAAATTGTGCCCACTACATGGGAGCGAAAAATTGAATACTGGGTGCACTTTTTGCACTTAAAAATGGAATTTCCAACAAGCATCAAATCCACAATAGAGAGATGGAAAAGAGCTCTTAATTGTTTTAAAAAAGAATGATAATCTCATAATTGTTTATCTATTGAAGATTTGGACATCAACATGACATTAAATGTGAAATAGAAAATTCATTTTCCGCTACGCCTTTCGCAGTCAAGTTGGAGTTTTCTACAAAAGGGAGAAGACAAAAATCAGATTTCCGCCAAGAATGAATTTGAGTGTTATATAACTAGTGGCACAATAATAAAAAAGAAGTATTACTTGTTAATCACTTTCAAAGTGTAGTTGTTACTAGAATGTGCAAATTTCACCTACAACAAAGAAGCAAAAAATTGAAAACTTGGTATGCTTTTCGACCTCCATTCAAAATTTTCTACCATAGGAATTCCAGAGACTCACTCCAAAAATTCAGTAGAGAATCAACATGGTAACCATGGAAGATAACATACTAGAAAATTGAAGACATCTGGGTTATAGAGCATTGAAAGAAGAGTGGCTAGAAACTTTATTTTATCAATTCTAATTTTGTAACAGTCATATAAACTAGAATTTAGTAGCTCATATCTTTTGACTCAGTGATATTTTTCTGATCACTTCAATTAGAATGAAAAAAAAAAGGTTTTGGAAAAACATATCAAAAAATGAGCACGATCCAATGGTGGAAGAAAAAGATATGCCCCCCAAAACATAGCCCATTTTTACTGGCACAATATTTATTTTTCTGTCTGCCCAACAAAGGAAATATTTTGATTTAACATATTTAAATGTCAATTGTTAAAATATAATTTAAATATGTTAAGATATATCATTATTAACTTTAAAGTTAATAAGAATATTAGTTTTCAAAAGGAAAAATATGAGAATTCAAAGAGACAAGAGTTGGTTACATAACTGAAAAGTCACTAGAAGAAACCAAACGGTTGCTGGAGAATGTATTTAGTATAAAACCTTTTTTTTAGAAAGGGGGTTCTTTTTTTTTGTATTGCTAGAGCAGAGGGGAGACAGTGGTTTATTTTATGCATTTCATTTCATGCATTTATGGGTTTTTATGTTTGGATTTTTGTAATAGATTTTGCAGAGTTGCAAGAAAATAAAAATCAGAGCATTTTATTTGTTGTGTTTAAAATAAAGAAGAGTTTTTCTTTGAATCAGAGAATTTGGGTATTATTTTTTAATATATTCAATCAGGGCATGTTGTATTCAGTTTCAGACATTATCTTGCATCCTGTGTCAAATAATGAATGTGTTGTAGATTAGAGAATTTGCTTGCATTCTTATTGTAGAAATCTGAATATTAAATCTTCATTTCTTCATTGCATTCACATAATCTACATTCATATTGCATTACCGGTATCAATAAGTCATAGGAATTGTAGGTTCTTGGCATGGGCTAGGTTTAGGTACTAAAATCTACCTCAGTTAGTTCTATCTAGGGCTGGCTTGGTTTTCCTCTTCCATTCTAGAGTTAAGAACGTACCCAATTAGTTTAAGAACAAACAAATTCATTGAATATCATTGATAAGGGAGTTGTACCTTTTAATTCAAAAGAAATCTATCAACCCAATGATAGATTATCCAACTATTGGTAGATCATCATTTCTTTCATATTTGTGCATTTGAAAGTTTGTTGAGAAAGAACAATCTATTTACCAACAGATTTTTGGCAACTCTACTGGGGAAGCAGAAAAGAAAATTAGTGTTGAAGATTGTTTCTTCTGTTTTATTATTATCTTTGCTATCTAGAGATTGACAACTATGTTATTGATTCTCATAATTTTTAGTTGAGGATTCCAATGTTTTCATTTTCAAAATTATTATTATCACTACTTGTAGGATATTGGTGACTCTGTTATTAAAGGACTATGCCTATTAAAGTTGTGAAAGAAAGGAGGCTAGACCCTTCCTTTATTGAAATTCATCAAACTCATGATCCAATTTTGTGTAATCTTTTTGACACTTTTAGAGAAAGCATTACCCATGGAAGGAAAGTGAACTTGATCCTTGAAGAAGACCATGTACCAATTCTTCTTTGGAAATGTGTTTGTGCTAGGTATCACAAATTGAAAGAACTAGAAGTGAAAACAAAGTTATTGCAACACTATAAAGAAAGAGTGTTCCAGCTAAGTGAATAGTTAAAGGTTGATGATGATGAAGTTTTAAAAGTTTCATCTAATAATGTTTCTTATAATTTTTGAGCCTTGAGTGAACATGACATTCAGCCAAAGAAACAAATCATAAGATTACCTACCAGTGAAGAAATAGATGTCGAAAGTGATCTATATCTACAAATCCTTTGGGTTACTTATAAAGAAAGTATTGTTGAAGGTGAAAAGAAGGGATTGAGTTTCTCCCAAGATCATCACTATGCCCTAATGCTAAATTGTGCGATTCAAAGGTATTTTAATGTCTAGGATCACAGAAGAGGAAAGTATGTTTCACCATATTTGTCTAGAGAAAAACCAGTAAATAAAGAATCTCTACCTATAAGTTGCTTGGTTCTTGGAGAGAAAGAAAAATCCCAATTTCTAGATGCACCCATTTCAATGAACAAAGAGATTCTTGAAGATAGTAATGAAATATTAAGTGAAGTTGAAAAAGAAGATTTGTCCATGCTTTCTTTTTCTGCTATTGTTAAAAAATTTTGATTTGAAGAGAATAATGAAGATTATCTTTTGTATAACATTCCTTATGAAAGTCAGCCTTTGGTTTATGCACATGTGGATTATGAAACTTATAAGTTTGAAGAAGATAATAGAAAGGATGATTTTCAATCTACACAAGTTCACAAAGATCTTGTGTTAGAATCATTTTCTTTTGATGAGAATGTCGAGTTGAGTATTCTTGATGAACTATGTATTGATGAAAAGGCTAAATCATGTTTTGACAAATATTATTTTAAGTCTAAAGATGTGGTTGAAGAAGTGGTTGCAAGGATAGATTTCAAATAAATACCTTTGATGGCTAATGAAGTGGCACATCATCATAAAGAGGATGAAGAGCCCGATTATATTTTTCTTTGCCACAAAAAGGAAGTTCATCAAGTCTTGGTGCCTACCCAAGGTGAACTCTCCTCTACAGTTGATTCAAGTATTGAAGTCTTCAATTTGGATAGAGAGTTTTTAGACTTGATAGCCATTAGAAATGGTGAAGTCACTTCAGTCCAAATTGACCCTTTGTGCAATGAAGAATCATTTTATTTCAGCCTTGATTTGAAATCTAAAAGTTCTATTAAAATTGACTGTGATAAATGTGTGTATGATGGAACATCATCTTCAAAACAATTTGAGTATCTTGACTTTGTCAATCTTGTTTTAGATGCTGAAATCTCTATTAAAAGTGATGTTGTAAAAAGAGATGAAGGTAAGTATGTTCTGGTACCAAATTTTGACTGTTCATACTTTTCTTCCTCACAAAAAATGATCGATTATCCAAGAAGTAATGTGTAGGAAGGTATCAATGAATCAAAAATTTATTATGAAGTATGGTTGCTTGGAAAATATTTCTAGGCCACATACTTTCACCATGCTTCTGGATTCACTTTAAATTATCATGAAGTTTTCAAAGGGCAATGGTTTTGGTTCAACTTGTTGGAGTGCAATTTTCTTTTCTGGAAAGGATCATACTTCTCCCTTTTGGTTAATGGTAATGAAGAAGAGCAACATATGCAGGAAGTTCTTTCAGTAAGTAATGATGAATGTTTTCATAATTTACACTTTTAGCTTGATTATTCCAATGATGAAAATTTCAGCTATGTCAAAAATAAAGAAAGTTTCAATTTTAAATTTGACCCAATGGTGGTAGAAAGTAGTATTTAGGAAATATCAGTTTCAGCAATGCATCATGAGAAAACTCTACCACATGAGGAATTTGTGGGTTTTGATTTTTCTTTTGAGTGTCAAAACAAAAATATAGCTAAAGTTGCAGAAGTTAAAAGGTTGCAGCAGTTGGTACCATTAATGATTTCAGCAAGCATATTGTTGTGTGAGGAGGAAGTCACATCTCAGCCCTTACTAGTCATTGGAGAAAAGAATGGCTCTATAAAGATTCTAAGTATTGATTAACATTATATCCCTATTTTGAAGGAAGAATTTGCAAATTTAATGTGTAAGTAGAATGATGAAGTTGTTTTGGTTAAAGTCAACACATTCAAAAATCATGTCTTTATTATGGAGACATGTTGAGTGTTGGAAGTTGTTTTATTTATGATACTCCCAAGAGTGTAAATGATAAAGATGATGTAGTCTTTCCTTTGGAGTTATGGGTGAATCATTTAAGTCAATTTGAAGCTGGGAATGTCCTCCAATATTTTATGCAAAAAGATTTAAAAAAATGTTGGAAGTATATGATGAAACATGGCTCTTTAAGTATAATATTTTGCTTGCAACATTTTTTTATTTTAGTGAGTTGATTTTCATAATTGAAGGGATCATCAAACTACAACTGAGATGGATCACTTCATTGAAATATCATGCATTGTTCTAGAATGGCTCCTTCTAATAACTGGTTAATGGTCATGTATGAGTTTCTTCTAGCTCCCTTTCCTTTTGGTGAGGTCTCCTCACCCGTGTTTGTAATAAGTTTTCTTTTCTAGTTTTGGTGTACCTAGTTTAGTCTTTCTCTTTATGTTGTTGTTCATTTTTCAGTTTTGGTTTTGGCCTTGCTCCCCTCTACCCTCTTGGCAAGTAGCTATTTTTTGACCTCATTTTTCCTAGCCTCTATAGCCCAATGGATAAGACAATTTTTTTTACCAGAGATGTTGGATTCTCTATGCACTCTATAGTACATAGTTCCCAGTCAGAGCTAGCTATAGGCGTACTTTCGATACACCATTCTCAAACTTTTACAGTTGACCTCATAAAGAATTTCCCCAAATGTTTATTGTTTTTCCCTAACAATATTTCTATGAAGTTTCAATGTTCTAAGGTATTTGATGCAGAGGTTCCATGGATTCAAGTTTTGACTGTTAGAAAATTTAGTTTCAATGAAAGCACATGCTTTGTGAAGATCTATTGTCTATGAAGATTCAATAAAGGCCAACAAACATAACAGATGAAAGTCTAGAATGCAGATCTAAAATTGGAAGGAAAGTATGTGAAGAGATGAATAGAAGAACAAATCTGTGCCAAGAAAAGAGAGAAATATTTACTAAAATGGAGAAGTCATTTTTAGATTTTCCATTGGAGAAGCAAATGTTTCATTTTTTTTTGCCAGAGGGAAAAGCATAGTAGAAAACTCATTTTTTGCTATGTATGTTGCACTCATTTTCAAATTTTCCATTGGAGAAGCAAATGTTTCTTTTTTTTTTACCAAAGAGAAAAGCGTAACAAAAAACAAATTTTTCGCTACGACTTTCACAGTCAAAGTTTAGGTTTCCACATGAGGAGAGAAAAGGAAAATCTCAATCCATAATGAAGATGTATGGGATCTAGTATCAAGATCACTCAAAAAATTAATTTATGAATCAATCTGCATCAAAATTATGCCCACTACATGAAATTGGAAAATTAAAGACTGGGTGCGCTTTTCGCACTCAAAAATGGATTTTCCACCAAGCATCAAATCTATAATAGAGAGATGGAAAAGAGCTATTAATTGTTTAAATAAAGAATGATAATCTCATAATTGTTTATCTCTTGAAGATTTGGACATCAATGTGACATTAAATGTGAAATGGAAAATTATTTTTCCGCTATGCCTTTCATAGTCAGGTTGGAGTTTTCCACAAAAGGGAGAAGACAAAAATCATATTTCTGCCAAGAATGAATTTGACTGTTATATAACTAGTGACGTGATAATAAAGATGAAGTATTACTTGTTAATTACTTTCAATGTGTTGCTATTACTAGAATGTGCAAATTTCACCTACAACAAAGAAGCAAAAATCTAAGAACTTGGTACACTTTTTGATCTCCATTCAAAATTTTCTGCCACAAGAATTCCAGAGACTCACTCCCAAAATTCAGTAGAGAATCAACATGGTAAGCATGGAAGATAACATACTAGAAAATTGAAGACATTTGGGTTATAGAACATTGAAAGAAGAGTGGTTGGAAACTTTATTTTATCAATTCTGATTTTGTAATAGTCATATAGACCAGAATTCAATAGCTCATATCTTTTGACTCAGTTATTATTTTTCCAATCGCTTTGGTCAGAATGTAGAAAATTAGGTGTGGAAAAACATGTCCAAAAATGAGCACAATCCAACGGTGGAAGAAAAGGATATTCCCTCTGAAACATGGCCCATTTTTACTAGCACAATCTTTATTTTTCTGTCTACCCAACAAAGGAAAGATTTTGATTTAACATATTTAATTGTCAATTGTTAAAATATAATTTAAATATGTTAATATATATCATTATTAACTTTAAAGTTAATAAGAATATCAGTTTTCAAAAGGAAAAAGATGAGAAGTCAAAGAGACAAGAGTCGGTTACAAAACTGAAAAGTCACCAAAAGAAACCAAACGAGAATGTCTTTATTATAAAACTTTTTGTTAGAAAAGGGGTTCTTTTTTTATGCAAGAGTAGGTATTGTTGGATTAGAGGGGAGACAGTAGTTTATTTTATGCATTTCATTTCATGCATTTATGGGTTTTATGTTTGGATTTTTGTAATAGATTTGGCCAGAGTTTGAGGCAAATAAAAATCAAAGAATTGTATTTGTTTTATTAAAAAAAAAAAGAGTTTTGCTTCAAATTAGAGAATTTGGTATTTTTTTTTAATATATTCAATTAGAGCATTGTTGTATACGGTTTTGGACATTATCTTGCATCTTGTGTTAAATAATGAATGTGTTGTAGATCAGAGCATTTGCATGTATTCCTATTGTAGAAATTTGAATATTAAATTTTCATTTCTTCATTGCATTCACATAATCGGCATTCATATTGCATTACCAATATCAAGAAGTCGTAGAAATTATGGGTTCTTGGCATTTGCTAGGTTTAGGAACTAAAAGCTGCCTGATTTAATTTTGTCTAGGGCTGGCTTGGTTTTCCTTTTTCATTCTTGAGTTAAGAACGTACCCAATTAGTTTAGGAACAAAAAAATTCATTGAATATCATTGATAAGGGAGTTGTACCCTTCAATTCAGAGGAAATCTATCAACCCAATGATAGATTATCCAATTGTTGGTAGATCATCATTTCTTTCATATTTGGGCATTTGGAAGTTTGTTGAGAAAGAATAATCTATTTACCAACACAACCCTATCATGGGTGTACTTCCAAACCTTTCCACTTTCTTAAGTATCATGAAATGGATCTAATAAGAGGAATATGCATCCAATTTGATTCTATGACACCTCTAGATATGAAAGCCCCAAAAATCTAGGGCTTGCTCAATATCTAACCTCCCAACACCATGCCTACAAAATGAAAGTTGTAACACCATCCTTAGTCTATTATAAGATGGAATCCATAATAAAAATACCCCCTCCAATGGCTAGATATTTTGTAACTACACCTATGGCTCCATTTTATGACCCCAAAAGCACTCCAAAACACCATCAAACTCCTCCAAACACTCTCCACCTACAAATTCTCATTCTTTCCTACATTAAAATGATTATAATTATATAATACAATGTGACCATTCTTGTCTTCAAGAGATGCCCTACACTAGATCACCAAATTTTACAGTTGGAATCAAGAAAGCAAGTTTTGGAGCAATTTTTTGTGCTTTCTAGAGTACTGATCCATACTTTTCAAATATTTTTTTTGGTTTTGTGTGATAAGCTAATTGAATCCAATCCTTGGATTGCTTTCACATGTTCAAGGTATTGATTTGAATCAGTACAATAGATTAGAACAATATATTGCATTCATTTTCCTTCAATTTGTGATTTCCTAGGAACTAGGGTTTTGAAGCTTCTAATGCATTCCTAGCAATCCATGGCTGCTTTGTTAGCTCTAGTTGGTTAGGTTTAGGTTAGGACCAGCCTCATTTCATCCACATCATCCCTCTGATGATATAGATTGCACTAAATTGAAGCATCTATAAGGGTCTCTAAGCACCATCAGGATGCGATCTTTGATTGGGCATTTCTCTGAGCTCATGCGAGGTATTGACAAACTATTAGGTACTACAAGATTGCATTATTCAGGCCTACAACAACCTATCTCAGTTTTTAGAGATTTGATAGTTCCAATGTTGTTGAGTTCAAATGAGCAAGGTTGTTTATATTTCAAACCGTTGGTCCTAAGATCAAATCGTCCACTTTGTTAGCTTAGGTTGGTTGGTTTTAGGCTAGGACCAACCTCATTTTAGCCACAACATCCCTCCAATAGTATTGACCACACTGAAAAAAAGCATCCCTAAGGGTCTCTAAGCACCATTGTGCTGCAATCTTTGATCGAGCATTTCTCTAAGCTCATGCAAGGTATTGATGAGTTGTTATGTGCTACAAGATTGCATTATCTAGGCCTATAACAACCTATCTTAGTTTTTAGAGATTTGACTTTGTTTGGATTTGGCATCCATATCTCACCTATTGCCAAAAGTTGTAATGTTGCTTAGTTAAAATGAGCAAGGTTGTGTATAGTTCAAACCATTGGTCCTAGGATTGAATTATCTACTTCATTAGCTCTGGTTGGTTGAGTTTTCACTAGGAAAAACCTTGTTTCAGCCACAATGTCCCTTCGACGCTATTGACCACATTGAATGGAAGTGTTCCTAAGGGTCTCTAAGCACTATTAGGTAGCAATCTTTGACACAAATACAAAACTGGTGACATATTTTTACTTTTTATGTCTTATTGCTTCAAAATAAGTGACATATGATTACATGTTATGATGAATTTGATAAACATGTTACATTTTATATATAAAATAATGAATGTTCATGTGTTTGATTAATTGCAAGAAAGTAAGTTGAAATACAAGTTTGTATGCACACACTGAACAAGTTGGATGAAATCCAAGTTTAATGTATATCAAAATGAACAATATATTATGCCATATCAATCATATAGTTACAAAAAGATGTTATGTCTCATCAGTACAATACAAAAATTAAATATGTAACAAATGTTGAATGTGTACAATAGAAATGTCAAATGTGCACAATACAAATCTTGAATATATACGATACAAAAGCCAAATACGAGCCGACAAATTTCATGTGTACAATAGAAATGTCGAATGTGCACAATACAAATTTGGAATATGTACAGTACAAAAGTTGAATATATGTCAATATCATGTGATGACCACAACTACATATGTATATCACTATCAATATCTATGACTATGTAGGATCATCAAAATTGAGCCTCTTTGATGTAGTTTGTGGCTCGCCAGGTGTCTACAAAAGAAAAATTAAAATACACTATCAAATATCTTATCAATAAGTAATATGAAAATAACTAGAAATTGGATTCTAAATTTTAGATAGTTGAGTTGTTCATTACTTCATCCCTTTGTCCCATAGTTGGACTGAATGATAATGGTAATGGGCTCCTTCATCGATGGGTGGGACTCCTAAAAAAATTATGAGGTAGAGTGACAATGAGAGACACAACTATTGATGAATTAATTCTCACATGAGGTACAACCACCAATGAATAAGTGAGCTAGTATGAGGAACAACATGTATGGTAAGTGATTAAATGTTAGAATTATAGAGTGGCTTTAGGGAATCCAAATAGGGTTAAAAAATAAAACGTATTGTAACTTGATTTAGATCTCACGTGTTGGCAAGAGGTACAACCGCTAATGAATCAATGTTGGTATGAGGCACAACTTGTATGGTAAGCAATAAAATGTTAGCATTATAGAGTGGTATTAGGGATTCCAAATAGAGTAAAAAACAAAATATGTATTGCAGCCTAAGCTAGATCTCCCATGCTAGCAAGATGTACAACCATTGATGAATCAATGTTGGTATGAGGCACAACCTGTATGGTAAGAGATAAAATGTTAGAATTGTAAGGTAGGCATTAGAGGTTCTAAATAGAATTTTAAAAAAAACATGTACTGCAGCCTGAGCCAGATCTCTTGTGCTAGCAGGAGGTACAACCACTGATAAATTAGTATTGGTATGAGGCACAACCTGTATGGTAAGCGATAAAATGTTAGCATTATAGAGTGGCATTAGGGGTTCCAAATAGTGTAAAAAAACAAAAAACATACTACAACTTGAGCTGGATCTGTATGCTATTAGGAGGCACAACCATTGATGAATCAATGTCGGTATGAGGCACAACCTATATGGTAAGTGATAAAACATTATAATTGTAGAGCAGCTATTAGGTATTTCTATCACACACACAAGAAATCCAAATTGAGATCACAAAGAGGGCTACAACTAAGACTCTACATACATACCTCTGGCCTCTATTTTGTTTGACCCCATCTTTGATGCTCGGGACTCCTAAAAAAATGAAATGGGAAAGGATTTTCACAAAGTCTCAAAGAGTATTCTAATAGGTAAAAGATAAATAACACATGTTAATAAGACAAATTGTTGATAATTACTATAGAATTGAAAAAAGAAACATGTACTCATTTGTAAATGCAACTGTTTAATATGTATATAGAAAAAATGTATACTATAACCTAAAATTAATGAGAAGGAAAATATGAAAATCAACATTGACATTCTCAGGCACATTCATCAGCTCTACAAAACTAAATTGTTTCTACATATATTTCAAAAAAGTCAATGCATATTCATCAATATTGAGTACATATATATACATCCATTCATAATAAATTTCAAAATATAAATTTGATTTGTATTTAATACCTTTTTTTTTTTTTGGTGTTCTTGCTAATTTCCTTCCCTTTCCTCCAAACCTTGAGCTATGTGGAGTACCCTAAAGAAGAAACAAATATAACATAAGAGGAATCAATAAGACACATCATGAGTTCAACTCAAATCGTAAACTTGATAGGTGTGAAAGCTATGATACCACATGTCTCTCAAGGCCAAATTTAATGGCAAAAAGTGTGGCATCATCAATTTGAGGGATTTCAATCCCCAACAAGCCCTATAAAATAGTAAAGAGTATTGTTATAAATATGAGATAATGTTGAAAATGGAACGAAGTCACAATAACAACAACAAGATCATAGGAGGGCAAGAATACACATGAAGGACTTGAAGGATGATATTAGAAGGATAGTTGAAAGATAGGAAAAATTGGGGTTAAAAAAGACAACAATGCTTAAATTGAAAACATAGAGATCGAGAAAAGAGAGATGTGAATTAACTTTTGGCAACTTTTTAAGAAATAAAAGTGGAGATTCATGATCTCCACACTCTTGCAAGACACCCTATGTGATATGGAGGTTCTTTTATGTGGATGGGTATATGGAGGATGAACTCATGATGTTCATTAGATGAAGTTTGGGTATGCTAGGAGCAAGATATGTGGATGAGAATTGGATGGATTTGATGAATTTGGGAGGGTTTCAATGATGGTAGGAGATGGAAAGGTATTATTGTACTTTTAAGAATATTTTAAAAACTTTACCTTGGTTGTTCTTGCTCCTAGCCTCACACCTCTAGCAAAACGAGTACTGTGTGGTGTTCCCATACCGCTTTCTGCACCTTGAATTGTATATTGTTTGAACTTATCAATTTAAAGTGCTCTATAAAATAAATAAATAAAATATTTACTTTTATGATATTTAGGTGATGAAATAATATCATGTCGAAACTCATGAGGTTCATTAGATGAGATTTGAGTAATGCTAGGAGCAAGAGATGTAGATGGGAATTGGATGGATTTCAATGATGGTGGGATATGGAAGAGGGTCTATAAGTGGGTTGTTAGTTTCAAACCATTTAAGAAACAATATTTTTAAGCCAATATATTATTTTATTTTTAAGAATATTTAAAAAACTTTACCTCAGGTGTTCTTTCTCTTGCCCTCACACCTCAAGCAAAATGAGTACTATGTGGTGTTCTCATACTACTTGTTGCACCATACATTTCATATTGTTCACATATCAATCTAGAGCGATCTATAAAATAATTTTATTTTTTTCACTTTTACAATATTTAGGTGATTAAATAATATCATGTCAAAAATCAAACAAACAAACCTATGTATCTTGACCACTAAAAACTATCACCATCAAATCATCTGTGAGTGTGAAATCCCCACCTCTGTATGAATAATAAGTATGCCCATAACATACACATGGATGAGATGACACTCCAACCTGAGATGCCTCCATAACCATCCAATCACACATGTGCTGATAGCTAAAACAAAAATGTTGATTGGGCCCCAAAGACTATAATGATGCATGTGATGATGATGCAAGTGGCACAAGTGAAGATAAAAATGGTGGTGCAAGTGACACAAGTGGAGATGACACTAGTGGTGTAGGTGACACAAGCAGAGATGACACTGGTGGTACAGGTGATGTTGATGGAGCTATCATAGGGTGTGATGACTGAGGTTCTTTTGATGACCCTAAAGGTGCATTTGATGATGATCAAGGTGCCATAGGTAAAGGAAAACTACCTAACTATGAGCCATGCTTAATGATAATATATGTCAATGATGCAGTCATATGAAGAGTCTATAAATCAATAGACTCCTTTACAATTGATGGATGGGAGAACAAC
>CM053788.1:35741614-35939114 GCA_028749045.1 Cupressus sempervirens | reverse complement strand
TGAGACATCGTGGCTGATGCGTCCTTCATGATGGTGGATATGTATTCTTTTATTGATGATTAGCATATGTTAGATGATGTTATCTTATGCTTTTATTTGCATGTTAGATCACTTTCTACATATGATGTTGTATATGTTAGGAGTGACATTCCTACTATGTTAATACCGATGATCTCTTCGATGATTTGGAATGTTACGCACGGAGGGATGGCTAGGATCCACGATGGTCTAATGATGCTATTAATGGTTGGGAGGAACCGTGCACTTGTTTTATTATGTTTGATCTTTATGATGGATGTATATGTTTTCTATGATGATGTATCATGTTTATCATGTGATTATCGTTACTTTGATGTATCATGGATTAGAATAGGATGATGTACCTTATTCTACATATGTATATTCTTTTGAGCTTGTCATACCCTGTGACATGTACAGTGGATGATTGAGCATTTGGAAATGTAATGTATAAACATTGGACTTATCATTATTATTTCATGTGGATGTTGTACTAGATGAATTCATGTATGTTAGATGTTTTAGATGTAATTCAACATTAAGGAATTTTAAAGAATGTAACCAGTTGTGTATGTTATGTTTACTTTTCAGATGGACATTGCTATTGCTTCCATTATGATGCATAGGTTATTTGTGGTATTTATTTTCATGATAAAAAAAAAATGCTAACTAAACTTAGTGAAATTATAGGTTAATTCTTTGGATCCCTTAGCGGGGCATTACATATTTTGAGAAACATAAACTCTTTAAGATGTTTCTTGAAGATTACCTATGACAATATTAATGTTACTAGTAGAAGTAGTGATAGGTTCTCATTGCAAAGGTTTCTCAACATACTTTATAAGGATTGAGATAAAATTTCTAAGTCCCAGTGACTAGTTTTTTTTTTCTTTTTAGGCTTTCCTTATTGTTACTCTAGTTTCTATGTGGTAGCTATAAACTTATAATCAGTTTTGGGTTCTCACAACATAGTTATTTTTCACTGAACTATAGGGACTAGAAGAAAATAAAAAGTATTAACAGTAGTATTATTTTGAGAAACATAAATTGCTTAAGATTTTTTTTGACAACTACCTATGACAATATTAATGTTAGTAGTAGTAGTAGTAGTAGTAGTAGTAGTGATACATTCTCTTTGAAAATGACTATGGTTATTTTTGATAAATTGTTTGGTTGGAGGGCTTGTTGGCCAGCTCTCCATTGTAATGGCCCTGAGTAGGGATAATAAATGTTGTTTCTAAGTGTTTTTTCTTCTCTAATAGGATTGAGGTCCTCTCCCTACTGACCTAATCAAAAAAATTAAGAAAAGTTTGAATGTTCAAGTTGAGTAATTAATAATTGTTTGTTATAACCTAAAGGAAGCTACTACAAATAACTAGTAGAAAATAAAGGGGAAAAATATGGATTTTAAAGTAAGAGATATCAATAGGTAGACATAAGAAAAGATAGCAAATGAATATAAAATATTAAAAAATGGGATGATATAGTAGATAGTAGTAGAAATGAAGGGGGAGTGGTAGAGAAAACTGCTAGTTTCTCCCACAGAAAATCAAATAATTGCCACCAAAGTTAAATTTAAATTGAACTATTAGAGACTTGAATTTTCTAGGGAGGATCCTATTTGGTATGAGGGAGCTTGAACTATTAAGTTTTTATCCTTGGTTTGTGTTCAGTCTTAAGATGTTATGAAAATAACACCTCACACTTAAAAAAGGGGGACTTCATGTCCAATACGAATTTAATCTTAATGAGAAGAAAAATAACACATCAACTTAACCATCATACATTTGCGTTGGTGTTTTTGGAGATCTTCTGCAGTCAATTTTGGATTGGGGTTTTATTGTTTGCATGGCAGGGCCTGGGATTTCTTCTCCATTGGTGAGAACAGATGGTTCTTCTCCAACTATGCATGCAATGCGATCTGAATCATTTTATTCAGGGGAGAGCTCCAAGCTGAAAAAAGTTAATGGTTGTTTTCCGCATAGCCATGATTGCCCTGTTCTGGTTATTCCTCCAATGGCTGTAATGGAGGACATTGATTATTGGACCAAGCATGCTTTGATATGCAAATTTCTTGGAATTCAGATTTCCCTATCCACTCTTGAGGCATGGATCCGCCGCTCTTGGTAGGTGGAAGGCGATATGGAGATTATGTTGGCAGGGAATAGTTATTTTTTTGTTGTATTCTCTTGCATGTCTAATCATGATTGTGTTTTTGAAGGAGGCCCTTATTTCTACAACCATGTGGGGTTATTTGTCAAACATTGGCATTCAGGTTTTAATTTTGCTGAGGATCTCCCTTCAACAGTGCCAGTTTGGGTTCGCTTGCCTTGTCTTCCCTTGGAATTCTGACGTGAAGACATCCTTCGACAAATTGTTGCTTTGTTGGGGAAGCCAGCTGCAATCGCACATCAACCCCTCGATAAAAAGGTTATTTCTTATGCTAGAATTTGTGTTGAAATTAATTTGAATAACCCATTACCAGATTCCTTGGAAATTTGTCTGGGGGATTCTTCTTAGGTGCAACAGTTAGATTATGAATCCCTCCCTTTCCGTTGTCGGATTTGTCATGAGTATGGTCATTTACTACAGCAGTGCCCCCGTAACTCGAGTTTCAAAGGAGTGGATCATTCTACAGCTGGCAATGCTGGTGGTTTGGTAGATACTACAGGAAAAGGAAAATCTCAAATGGTTAATACTACCAAGGGGATGAATCCACAAGATGCTGCAGGTAAGGGTAAGGCTCAAATTCAGGATAAGGATGGATTTACCCTTGTTCGCCCTTGAGCTAAGGGACATGGTCAAAAGAGGCCTTTGAAAGAAAGATTATCTGATTCAGGTTTTAACCGCTTTGAGGTGCTGGATAGTATGGTTCTAGAGGAGGGTATTCCTCCTCCTATCTCTTCTGATCCAGTTTCCCCAGATGAGAGATCTATTCCTAATGATGCTTGTGGGGCATCTCAAGTTGTAGTATATCAGAACTGTGAGGTTCTTGTAGCTCCTGTGATAGCGGCTCTAGTGACTCCTGCAGTGTTGGAAGATGATGATGTTGTTTTGGCTAACTTGGTTAAGGATGTGCTACCATTAGGTAAGGGCAAGGGATCTCCTCTCCCCTTGGGGTTGCTGCCTCGACCCTTTAAGCGGGCTTCTTCTACTCCCCCTCTAAGGAGTGGGTGCAAAACAGACCAAGAGAAGATTAAACTCACAAGAGATATATTGATTGAGTCTGGTTCAGTGAAACCTTTGGATTCTCATTTTCCCAATTCTACCCAATGATGATTATTCTCTCATGGAATGTACGGGGGTTGAATAGCATCCCTAGACAAAAGGCTATTCATAACTTGGTGGTTGATCATAGTCCTGATGTTTTTTGTATCCAAGAGACTAAGCTCTCTGTGGAGTCTATGGTCCAACATGCCTCTAGTATTTGGTCTCGTGGCCAATGCCAATGTGTTGGGGCAATAGGCAGTGCTGGTGGTTTAGCTATATTTTGGGATCCTCAAAAAATTTCTCCTCTTCGCTGGATGCCTTCTCGCTCAGCTCTCTCTATGGTAGCTTCTGCTCTAGACTCGTGAGAGGTAATCATGGTTACTAATGTGTATGCACCTATTGATCTTGTGGGAAAGGAGGAACTTTGGGAACATATTCAATATGTTAGAAATTGTCATCCTTATCATCCTTGGGCGTTAGCAGGGGACTTCAATTCAGTTTTAAGTCTAGAAGAGAAGCATGGTGGTTTGGCTAGATTGGGGCTTCTTCTGCTCTTCTTCGACAACACATATCTCTTTTGCATCTCTCTGATGTTAAGCCTTCTAATGGCCTCTTTACCTGGAATAATCGCAGAACTGGTGTTGCTCCTATCTCAGAACGCCTGGATAGATTTCTTGTTTCTTGGTTTTGGCTTAGTGGCACCCTTACTATCTCTTCAGAAATCCTTGATTGGAGGGGTTCAGATCATTGGCCAATCAAATTTTCTGCTATAGGGGCTTATGTTCTGAAGCATCTTCCTTTTAAGTTCCAATTGATGTGGCTTCGTGACTCCTCTCTTCATGATTTTTTTTTTTGTTAGTGGAAAGATGGTGCTCCTGCATATGGTACTGCAATGTTCTCATTTTCTAAAAGGCTTCAATATGTTAAAAGGCAGCTCAAGATATGGAATAGGGAATGCTTTGGGAATCTTCACTTTATGAAGAGGCTTGCTCAAGAAAATCTTGATGTCATCACAAGGGAGATTGGAGATCGAGATTTCTTAGAGGATCTTGGCCAGGCTGAATCCCTTACTTCTAGAGCTCTAGAAGAATGGGAACTTCGAGAGGAAATTTTTTGGAAGCAAAAGGCTCGAGTTGATTGGCTCCAGGAAGGTGATCAAAACATTGCCTTTTTCCATAAAACAGTGCAATCTCGCTGGAATCAGAGCACTATCTCTTCTTTGGTTAATTCTCAAGGTATCCAACTGAATTCCTTGCCAGCTTTGTTCCAGGAGGCTATTTCATACTTCTCTACCCTCTTCTCTGAGGACTCTCCTCCTGCTGATAATGAAGAAAATATTATTTTGTCCTGTATTCCTTCCCTTATCACTCAGGAAATGAATGATTATCTCATGCGTCCTATCTCTTTGGAAGAGCTAGAGGAGGTGGTCTTTGGCATGCCTAAGGGGAAGGCTCCTGGTCCTAATGGCTTTCCAGTTGAATTCTTTCAAAAAAATTCGGACATCATTAATCATGATTTGTTGGAGGTGGTTAAAGAATCCTATGCTAGCAAGCAGATGCTTCGAGATTTGAACTCTACATTCTTGACTCTTATTCCTAAGAGAGAGGGTGCTAATCGATTGGAGTTTTTTAGACCAATTGCCTTATGTAATGTGGTTTACAAAGTTATTACTAAGCTGATTGTTGAGAGATTGAAAAGGTGGCTTCCCATTATTATCTCAGAAGAACAAGGTGGTTTTGTTGCTGGCAGACAAATTTTGGATGGGGTGGTTATTACTACTGAGGCTATTCACTCTATGGCTACTTCAAGGGAGAGAGCCATGTTTGTTAAGCTGGATATGGCTAAGGCCTACGATAGAGTTAAATGGAGCTTCCTAAGGAGTATTCTTCTTTCTTTTGGATTTAGCTCTGACTGGGTGAGTTGGATTATGAGTTGTGTTACTTCTGCCTCTTTTTTTGTTCTTATTAATGGTCAACCTTCACAACTATTTGGTGCTTCTAGAGGCCTCCACCAGGGTGACCCTCCCTCCCCATATCTATTCATCATCATGGCTGAAGGCTTGGGCAGATTCATTAAGCATCAGGTCCCAGAATTCTATTCAAGGCTGGCGGTGGGGTAATGGCTTACCTTCTCTTTCCCATCTTCAATTTGTTGAAGATTCTGCTCTTGCCGATCTTGCTAGGATCAAGGAAGCTGAAGCCTTTCGACATGCTTTGGACGTTTATTTCGCAGTTTCAGGCCAGAAAGTTAATGAGCACAAATATTTCATTTACTTTTTTAACACTCCTGATTCTATTCAGCACAGGATTGTTGGTATCCTACAATTTCAGATAGGTTCACTTCCTTTGACTTATCTTGGCATTCCTATTTCTATTTCCAGGCAGCCACGTCTCTTCTGGTAAAATTTGATTACCAAGCTTCAGGATAAGGTAAATCATTGGACTCATAGATGGCTTTCTACTGTTGCCTGGGTTACTCTTCTTCAAGCTGTTATCCAAGCTCTTCCTACTTATAGAAGCATGGTTCATGCTGCACCTATTTACTTTCTCAAAGAGTTTGATGCTCTTTCTCGACAATTCCTTTGGAGTGGTAATTTGCATAGTACTAAATGGAGATTGGTTAATTGGGCAACTGTTTGTAGGCCTAAAAACGAGGGTGATCTTGGTCTTCAATCTGCTCTATTGAGTAGTCAAGCTTTGGCTGCTAAACTTTATTGGCGATGGTGCTCTGGACAACATCAACTTTAGGCTCGTATTATCACTCATAAATATTTTCATGGTGCTGATCCTTGCTCTGTTTCTGCACTTCCTCTTGAAGGTCGTGGCTCAATGGTTTGGCATACTTTGAAGATAGGTGCGATGTTGGTGAAGAGGGGTCTGTTCTGGATATGTAAAGGAGGTTCTCAGGCTTTGTTTTGGTCTGATGCTTAGGATGGATTCCCTTCCATTTTATCCATATACCCTAATCTTCAGCCTCTTTGTGACTCTTTTCTTGCCGCTGGATGGGATAAAGTGGCTCATTACAAGACTCCTTATCAATTGGGACCTGTTGTTGGTTACAGATGGAAGCATTCCTCTGATTGGCCTCCTGGAGGTACAGACATGGATCGTCAGGAGCTTTCTCAAATTCTGGCCTCTAGAGAGTGTTCTTCTTTGCTTGGTCCAGATGTTTTGGCTTGGGGCAGTACCTTGTCTGGTAAATATCATGTCTCTCCTGGGTATCAGGAGATAACTAGACAATTATTTGGGGATGCTAAGGTCCCTTGGTGGAAGCAAGTTTGGAATAAAGTTTCTTGGTCCAAGTGCAATTTTTTCATGTGGCTAGTGGCTCACAACCGTTGTCTTACCTGGGATAATCTTTGTAAACGTGGATTTCAGGGCCCCTCTTATTGTGTTTTGTGTGGTAATGGAGAGGAGTCTGTCTCCCATCTGTTCTTCCATTGCTCCTATTCTACTCAGATATGGCACCTTTGGTGGAGCGCTTGGGGTTGCTCTTGTCGGCATGCTTCCTCTTTGCCTGAGTTCTGGGCCCGCTTGGGTAGTGCTCCCTTCAAGTCTTCTTCTCTCCATGCTGCTTGGATTGCTAGCCCATCTTTCATGCTTTGGCATATCTGGTTGGAGAGGAATCGTCGCATATTCCAAAATGTTTGGCTTGGTGTTTTGCATCTTTGGTGGAAAATATCACATTCTCTTCAAGAAACTATTCTTGTGAAGTGTGAGCTTGATGGGGGTATGGATCTGATTGATCTTGATATCTGTAATCACCTCAATTTTCATCTGCAGGATGGGGTTGCAGCTCATAGGTTTCCTTCTATGTCCAGGAAGCTTCACCATCAGAGGAAGGGTCGGGTTAACCGGGATGGGCACTGGACTCCTCCTCCCTGTGGAGTTCTAAAAATTAACACTGATGGTTCTTCCCGTGGGAATCCTGGTCTGGTTGGTATTGGCGGAGTGGCTCGTTGTAGTTCTGGGGATGTTAAATTTTTCTTCTCAGTTCATAAGGGTGATTATACTAACAATCTCATGGAAGCTCAGGGTATTTTATATGCTATGGAACAGTTTTGCTTGCGGGGATGGAGTAAGATTATTTGTGAGTCTGATTTCCAGGTGGTGGTGAACATGCTTTCTTCACAAGAGCTTGAGGATGTTAGTTGGCAGCTGGCCACTATTGTTAAGCAGATTCTTTTCTTCTCTTCCTCTTTTCAATTCATTAGGTTCATGTATATTCCTCGTGAATGGAATAGAACTGCTGATTGTTTAGCCAAATGGGCTTCTAGTCATGATCCGGGTTGGAATATTAGGGATAGGGGGCAACTGTCCTTTGAGATGGTGCAAGAATTTGATGATCTTGTTGCTCAGGATCGAGCTCCTTGTTGAGCTCTCCTTGTTGTATTCCTTTCTGTCTTAATAAATTTTTACCCCTCTTTTTGCATACATGTCACAATTAGCTAGAAAATACAAAAACTAACTATCAACAACAAAAGCTATAATTTGCAATATATATTAAGCAAAATTGATCTTAAAAATCTTTTTTTTTAATCTAAAAAATGTATATAACTTATTGTAAAGACCATATCTAAGTCTATTAAGATTTTTACTATAAAAATTGTTGTAAATTGGTGAATAATATATTGACCATTATGTCTATATGGAATAATATATTGATCATTATGTCTATAAAGATGAGTGGTAGAATTGGAAATTTTGAAGAATGCCATCATTAGATGAAAACATCACCTCATTTATAGATAGAACTATGAATTACATCTTGTTATTGATGAATATGAAAAATAAAATGTTGCTAATATTGCAATTGTAATGGTCATATAAGATTGTATTTATAAAGTCAATCAAATGTATTTAAATAAGTTCTATAGCTTATTATCCAATTGACAAGTACAATTAAATGCTTTATGTCTACATTAAACATGTTGAAGTCCATCATCTAATAAAATTGTGTGACAAAATAAAATTTATAAAACAGTTAAAATTACAAACTATATTTAATGAAAAACTCTAAGATACTGTCATGTCTAATATAAAAGACACACCTATCCACATTATTTTTATTTTTAATATATTTAAATCCATATATATATAAATCCATTTACTCGCCAATTTCATTTGGATCAAGCACCTTTTATGTTCATTCAAATAGATCAGCATTCCAATCTATTGAACATTCTCTACCCTAAATGGAAAAGCTACATGCTTATGTATGAACATAGTAAACTTTACAATGGACTAATCTGCTACCACTTAGAGCGACATTGTACCATAACTTGAAATGTCTGTTTTATTTCATGACAGTTATGTATCAATGTGAGATTCACCGTGCTTGCCAAGGCATTAAGACCAAAAAGATGAGTGCGACACTCAGAATTTCAACTTACTAACGTCTGTAAATTCATAAAATAATGGCAGTTAAACTCCTATGGGTAACTGTACAGATGCAGAAAATATAAGCACAAATTTTATGGTTAACCTAATTCACAAAAGAAAGAATAAGTCGATCAAAATTAATTTACAAAAGAAAGAAGAAAACTGTGCAAAGATTTCTCTGTCAAATTTTATGGTTTACAAATCTTTTAGGGTTTAATAATAGCTTACCTTAAAACATTGAAACGAATTTATACTCAAGTCTGGGAAAAGGGAAAAAGTAACATTTTAATTTCTTCACAGATAACCATACTGCAAAACAGCTAAAGTTTAGGATTTAATAATAGCTCACTTCAAACATTGAATCATAGTTCTAATCCAATCTGTGCAGAGAAAGAGATAAAACTCAGCTAAAGTTTAGGATTTAATAATAGTTCACTCCAAACATTGAATCATAATTCTAATCCAATCTGCGCAGAGAAAAAGATAAAACTCAGCTTAAGTTTAGGATTTAATAATAGCTTACTTCAAACATTGAATGGTAATTCTAATCCAATCTGTGTAGAGAAAGAGATAAAATCTTTAATCCAATCTGTGCAGAGAAAGAGATAAAATCTTTTAATCTTTTAATTTATTTACAGGATGCAAAAACTATATGACAAAATCGAGATAACCTACTCAGAACATTAAAATGAAAAAACACTGGCTAATTTTAAGGTTTACAAGATCTGCTAAGTTTAAATTCCACTCAAATCTATGAAGAAAAGATTTTTAATTTATGCCAAGAATATCTCTGATAGAATTAAAATGACCATAGTATAAAACCTAGAAAACTGAACAAGCAAATAAAAATATGTGGCCAATTGTAAGGTTTTTTAAGGGTTTAATAAACTCACCTGAATCTAATTTCTAATCAAATCCGTGCAGTGACATAGGATGCAAAGAATATCTGATAATCTTATTTCGAATCGAATCTGGGCAAAGAAAAAAATCTTTTATTTCGAATGAAATCTGGGCAGAGAAAAAAATCTTTTATTTTATTGACAGAAAACTATACTGTAAAACCTACATTTCGAACATCTGAACAACAAAATTAAAACCTATATTTTAAACATCTGAACAATAAAATTAAAAACTCAGGCAAATTTTAAAGTTTACAATTGATTTGAGATTTAATAATAGATCACTTCAAAACATCAAACCTGTGCAGAAAAAGATAGATAAAATTTTCAAATCTTTTAATTTACTGAGAGGATGCAAATAATATCTGATAAAATCAGGCAAGAGTTACAGTACATCGGAAAGGTCTTGGGTTTGAATCTTTTCGAAATTAACACAATAATAATAACAAAATGAATAATAAATAATCTAAGCTTTTACCTATCAAAAAATATATATCTGATAAAACCTACATCACTAAAATAAAAAATTCCGATTAATTTTAAGATTTAAAACACTGAATCAAAATTCTAATTAAATCTGTGCAGTGAAAGAGAGAAAATCTTAGTAATCTTTAAATCCTTTCATTTATTGACGGATGCAAAGAATATCTGATAAAATACGGATGACCATACTATAAAACCTACATTTAAAAGACCAAAACCTGAATAAGAAAAGAAAAATATCTGGCAATAAGGTTTATAAGTTTTTGTCGTGTTTAGTAAACTCATCTTAAAATACTGAATCTAAATTCTAGTCAAATCTATGCAGTGAAATAGGAAATAAAATTCAGGTAACCATATTATAAAACCTAATTTAGAACATCTAAACAACAAAACTAAACAAATAGTTCATGTTGGCAGTATTAATTTTTGCCATTAATAGCAGACAACTAGCCCATGGTCCAGCCCACAACTCAGCCGTAATCCACCGTCCATAATAAATTACATAGCAAGACACTCTGCGGTCCTAGCAGCCCATGTTTTTAATATATGTAATATTATATTTAATATAGTGTAACATGTGTCAAATATTTTGTGTGTAGAGAGTTCTCATATCCTCTATAAATAGAGGTTTTATGTAATGCATTTGTGCAAGGCAGTAACACAATAAAATCAGTTATTATTTCTGTGTATTTGTCTCTCTTTGCCTTCAAATTGGTATCAAATCATGAAGAGCTGGGCCTAGGAGGAATTATGTGTTGATATGTATAACTACTGTAGTAGTGAATGGAGCTTCTAATGTTTTCTTGATTGCAGATCGGAGGAATTATGTGTTGATATGTATAATTGTTGTAGCAGTGAATGGAGCTTCTAATTTTTTCTTGATTGGAAATCATTATCAGCTTCTAAAGTTGGAGACTAGTGGCTGTCAAGATTGATTATCAGCTTCTAAAGTTGGAGACTAGTGGCTGCCGAGATTGAGAGAAGACAAGATCCCAGTTTAATGTTTGAAGAAGGTATGAGCTGATTTCTTGGAGTGAAGTCTAATGATAAAAAAATTGTTAAAAGGGAAAAATAAGCATTATACTGTTGTTTGTTTAAGCTATGTCATTGGCTTAGATTTGTTTGGTGGATTTGCTTTGTAAAGCAAAGTTTAAAATTGTAAGGTGCAGTTGTAACTATGTATTAATATGGCTTCAGGAAGTAGTATAGCTCAACTACAAATTCCAATATTTTTTAGTAAAAATTATGAATTTTGCGCTATAAAAATGAAAACATTATTTTGTTCAATCTAAAATTGTAAGGTGCAGTTGTAACTGTGTATTATGGCTTCAGGAAGTAGCATAGCTTAACCACAAATTCTAATATTTTTTGGTAAAAATTATGAATTTTGGGCTATAAAAATGAAAACATTATTTTTTTCTCAAGGCATATGGGATCTTATTGAAAAGGATTTTATTGAACCACAAGATGAGTCTACATTAACACAAGATGAAAAGGATAAATTACAAGGTAACAGGAAAAAGGATGCTAAAGCATTATTTTTAATTCAACAATCTTTAGATGAATCAAGTTTTCCTAAGGTTTGTGCTACTAAAAAGTCTAAAATTGCATGGGATATTTTAGAAATAGCATATCAAGGGACATCAAAAGTTAAGATTGCTAAATTACAAACTCTAAGGCGTGATTTTAAAAATTTGTGTATGAAGCATTCGGACTTAGTCAATCAATTTCTAAATCAAGTAATGAATGTGTTTAATCAAATTAGATCATATGGTGATGATTTGACATATCAAAAAGTTGAATCGATACTTCGTTGTTTGCCTAGAAGATTTGATGCCATTGTTGTTGCCATTGAAGAATCTAAAGATTTGACAATACTATCTATTGATGAATTGATGGGATCACTTTTATCTCATGAATCAAGAATGAATAGAAATAACAATTCTTCTTTGGAGAATGCATTTAGATCGCAGGTATCTTTTGGCAGAGGAAGAGGAAGATCAAACTACAAACGAAGAGGAAGAGGTAGAAGCATAGATGGACATGGAAGTCCAAACCAAGAAGATAGAATAAATCAATCCATTCAAAGTTCAAATAGAGGACATGGTAGAAGTTCATTCCAACACCCATCATCAAGGTTTGATAAATCTAGAATTTAGTGTCATTATTGTAAGAGATTTGGTCATATTGCAAGCAAATGTAGAAAGAAACAAGAGGATATTGAAAAGAATGGTGCTAATTACTCAGATGTATCTGATAACAATTCAGGAAGTTTATTTATAACTTGTAATGTTGCTCAAGAAAGTTCTAGTGATATATGGTTCCTAGATAGTGGATGTAGTAACCATATGATTGGAAATAAAGATTTGTTTGCTAGCTTGGATGATTTTGTAAAATTTGAAGGAAAGCTAGGAAATGATAGTAAAGTCTCTGTAATGGGAAAAGGTGTTATAAATGTCTTGACAAAAAATGGAGGAAAAAGATATATTCCTGATGTGTATTTTGTGCCTGGATTAAAACAAAATCTCATGAGTGTTGGTCAACTAGTACAAAAGGGTTACAAAGTTTCTTTTGATAATGATGTTTGCACAATCTTGGATAGAAATCCTAGTGGTAGGTTAATTACAAGGGTCAAAATGACAAAAAATTGAATGTTCCCCCTCCAGATTCATTGCATTCAAGGAGGAAAATAAGTTAGTTTCAAGACAGTATACTCAGATCAGTTGTGGCTATGTCATTTGAGGTATGGTCATCTTCATTTTGATTCTTTAAGCTTATTACAAAAGAAGAATATGGTGAAAGGATTGCCTCAAATACTGAAACCACCATGTTCATGTGAAAGTTGTATTTTGGCAAAACAACATAGAGAAAGCTTCCCAGTAGGAGGTTCATTTGGAGCAAGAGCACCATTGGAAATAGTTCACACTGATATATGCGGACCTATGCAAACTCCATCAATAGGAGGAAGTATATATTTCCTAACATTTATTGATGATTTTAACAAGAAGACTTGGATAGACTTTCTCAAACAAAGAAGTGAAGCTTTTGAAAAGTTCAAGGATTTTCAAACCTTGGTTGAAAACAAAGTGGTCACTACATCAAGGTATTGCGTTTTGATAGAGGTGGTGAATTTAGTTCTAACAATTTTTTAGAATTTTGCAAATTTCATGGAATTAAGAAGTAGTTTACCACAAGGTACGCACCACAACAAAATGGTGTAGCAGAAAGGAAGAATAGAACTATAATGGAAATGGAAAGGAGTATGTTGAAGGCCAAAAATTTATCCAATGAGTTTTGGGCAAAAGAAGTAGCATGTGCTGTATACATTTTGAACAGAAGTCCTACAAAGAGTGTTAAGAACACAATTCCATAAGAACCATGGAATGGTAAGAAACATACAATTTTCCATTTTAGAGTTTTTGGATGTGTTGCTTATTCATTAGTGCCATCTGAATTGAGAAAGAAATTGGATGATAGAAGTGAAAAATGCATCTTTATTGGTTATAGTGAAGAATCAAAGGCTTATAGATTGTATAATCTCATTTCAAAGAAATTGATCATTAGTAGGGATGCTAAATTTGAAGAAGAAGATTCATGGCATGAAAATGATAACAAACAAGTCACAAGAGGAGCACCAATATTACAAGGTGATGATGTATTAAAGGAACAAGGGATTCAATCAACACCCAATACTCCACCAAGGAACTTTGTGCAAGGAGCCTCACCTCCAAGTTCAAATGTAAGTGATAAATCTGATTCAGCATTCTCAACACCAAGTTACAAAGGTAAGAAGACAAGAAGCTTAAAAAAAATATATGATCAAGAAGAAGAGAATGTAGATATTTACTCAAATTTTGCTTTATTTTCTAGTGATCCATTGTATTTTGATGAAGCAATTAAAGAAGATAAATGGATCAAGGAAATGGATGAAGAAATTGACTCTATTGAAAGAAATAACACATCGAAATTACTGAATTTACCTAAAGGAAAAGTATGTATAGGAGTCAAATGGGTTTACAAAACTAAATTTGATGAAAAAGGTGAAATTGTTAAGCATAAGGCAAGACTAGTTGCTAAAGGTTTTTCACAACAATATGGAGTTGATTATAATGAAACATTTTCTCTAGTTGCTAGACTTGACACAGTTAGAACTATTTTAGTAATAGCGGCACAAAATGATTGGAAAGTGTATCAAATGGATGTAAAATTAGCTTTTTTGAATGGTTTTCTTGATGAAGAGGTATATGTTAAACAACCACCTAGTTATGAGGTTAGTGGGCATGAAAAAAAGGTATATAAACTAAACAAGGCACTTTATGGTTTGAAACAAGCTCCTAGAGCTTGGTATAAGAGGATTGATTCATACATGATAAGTAATCAATTCAATAGAAGTAACAATGAGCCCACGTTATATGTTAAGACTAATAAGGAAGGTCAGATTTTGATTGTATGCTTGTATGTTGATGACTTGATATTCACTGAAAATCTATCAGTAGACATGTTCAAGTCAGAAATGATGAAAGAATTTGAAATGACAGATTTGGGGTTGATGAGATATTTCTTAGGTATTGAAGTTATTCAATGTGACAAATGTATCTTCATTTGTCAATCCAAGTATATAAAGGATGTTTTAAAGAGATTTAAAATGATGAATTGCAATCCAATGTCAACTCCAGTTGCAACAGGAACAAAACTTAGCAAGGAAGAAAAGGGCTCAAATGTTGATCCAACTATGTTTAAAAGACTTGTTGGAAGTTTAATGTATATGACAGCTACAAGGCCAGACATCATGTATAGTGTCAATTTAATCTCAAGGTTCATGGAATCACCACAAAATTCTCATTGGCAAGTTGGAAAAAGGATATTGAGATATATTGTAGGAACAATGGGATATGGAACCCTATATTCCAAAGCTAACAATTTTGGTTTAATTGGTTATACTGATAGTGATTTTGCAGGTAGCAATGATGACAAGAAGAGCACTTCTGGGTATATCTTTCACCTTGGATCAAGAGTTGTATCATAGGCATCAAAGAAGCAACCTATAGTGATGATCTCATCAGCTGAAGCAGAATATGTAGTTGCCACTTCCATAGCATGTCAAGTAGTATAGATGCATCACATTTTGTTCAATCTTCACCATCATCAGGAGGAACCGACACTAATTCTTTGTGATAACAAATCAACAATAGCATTATCTGAAAATTATATATTTCATAAGAGGAGAAAACATATTGATACAAGGTATCACTTCATTAGAGAATTGGTCAACAATAGAGAAATCTATCTTGAGTTCTGCAAATCTTAAGATCAGTTGGCAGATATCTTCACTAAGGCATTGTCAAAGAATGACTTTGAATATCTGCGAGAGAAATTGGGTATTATTGATGCAAAATTTGTTAATGAAAAAAATTAAGGGGGAGTGTTGGCAGTCTTAATTTTTGCAATTAATAGCAGACAACCAGCCCACCGTCCAGCCCATAAGTCAGCCGTCCATCTACTGTTCATAATAAATTGCATAGCAGACACTCTGCCGTCCCAGCTGCCCATGTTTTTAATATATGTCATATTATATTTAATATAAGGTAACATGTGTAAAATGTTTTGTGTGTAGAGAGTTCTCATATCCTATTTATTAGAGGCCTTATGTAATGCATTTGTGCAAGGCAATAAGGCAATAAAATCAGTTATTATCTCTGTGTATTTGTCTCTCTTTGCCTTCAGTTCAGATAAATGGGAAGATTTACAAATTTTTAACTTGAATCAAAATTCTAATCAAATCTGTGTAAAGAAAGAGAGAAAATCATTAAATCAAATCTGTGTAAAGAAAGAGAGAGAAAATCATTAAATCTTATAATCTTGCAGGTAGGATGAAAACAAATCGGACAAAATACAGATATCCATAGCATAAAACTTTTTTTGAGAACATATGAACAAGAAAAGAGAAAACTCGGCAAAAATTTTGAAGGTTAATTTTTTTTAGGGTTTGATAATAACCCACCTTAAAAAAATTGAATCAAAGTGCGTATAAAACTTCTTAGATTTTCAGCAAAATTATGCTGCGTTGCGTACCTCTTGATCTTTGTTGCCTGCTGCCGTTCTACATCCGCTTCTTTTCCCTGTAGATCTCTCTTTTTGGAGACCATGTGATCACATCCCAAGGGAGCGTACCATGAAACATTGAATGGGAAGTTGAGCAGAGCTCTGGATCCTCTCATTCTCAAAGCGGCAGAGTCATATGCAATAGCCGCCGCCTCTGGCGTCTCAAAAGTGCCAAGCCAAACTCGAACCCCATGCTTTGAGGAATCTCTTATCTCCGCCGCATATTTCCCCCAAGGGCGGCGCCGCACTCCTATATAATGCTTCCCTTTTGCAGTCTCTCTTATTATGCCGCCATTTTCTACATTCTCATGAGTCGTATGTCCTCCACCAACTGATGAAGTTACGGCTTCTTTGAAATCTGGGTTAATTTGAGCAGAGGGTGAAGTAGGCGGGGATGAATCGCCCAACAAATAGAGTGAGATCCGTTGCAGAGCTGCATTGAATTCCTCAGTTGTCATCGTAGAAAACTTGGTTTTGATCACTAGAGGCGGCGGCGGTGGCTGCTTGAAATGGAAGAATTGAATTCTTCTTTTCGAATAGAAGAATGGTTGGGCAGGGTTTCAAAGGAGGGCTAAAAACTCTACTTGTACAATGACAGAGGAAAGTGATGATAACTAAAGATTGACCTGGAATTGTGTTTGGTCTCCCTCTTTCTGGATCTTTGGAAAGTTTTCGAAATGGACTGTGACGTAGATGTGAAAGGTTTGGAATCATACATCTTATATCTTAAAATATCATTTAATTCAATTTTATTTATTTATGTAAGTACTGTTTATTTGAGCATTAAAATTTATAAAGAGTATAGTTTTTGCAAATTGTAAAAAATATCTTAAAAGATAACAGTTGAAGATATTAGAGACTTAGGTTCGTTTACTTTAATACTTATCAATAGATACAGTTAAAAAAGGTTTGAACTGTTGACATGCTAATTTAAAAGATTTTAAAATGGTTAACATGTAAAACCTCACTAATTGATGTGTATAAAGAATGTCCCTCTTATATCATGTTAAGATATTTTCATAAAAGAAAAATATTATTTACTATTTAGATGTGGATAAAATATTAAAAAAATGTTAATAATTTGTATAAATTTTAAATAGTCCATTATTTTTTTTAACACCTATTCCTATCATAAATATGATTCAAATAGTTGATTGAGAGGTGGGTTTGACAACTTTAATTTATATAAAGATACTAGATTCAAATTTCTTTTCTTTAGTGATTTAAAACTTAATTGATTTGAAAGGGGTGCAATAATATATCTATTATGGAAAATAATAATTTATTATCTTAGATATCAGATAATATGAACTTGTGTTTTTGCTAATTTAATTATTTAAATTTAATAAAGTTATCATACCTTGAACAATGACATCTCATTAGAATATTTAAATTGTTCAAAAACTATGTCTATTATTCTTGTACTTTTATAATGAATTTGGTATACAAAAGTATTGCAATAGTATTGCAATAGTATTTCAAAAATTCAATGGGCTTAATTTTGAAATATATTGAACTAAATTTTTATGAAATGTAAAATTTAACTCCATAAAGTCAAACATGTTAGTACTTTCTTTCAAATTCCACATTTATTTGTTCAACATAATGCCTGTAAATATTTTGGGAGAAGATCTCATGCTTAAAATAAAATAACAAATTGCAGATGAAATTAATGACACCTAAAATAAACAATTTTGTCTGGATGAAAAATCTCACATCTAAAATAAATCTTACTGCATGTAATACGTAAAAGGATTTTCTATTTATCCAATTTGTTTTCTCTATGTCTTACTGGTGCAGAGACTACCTCCGACATTTTCTTTCTCCCATCAGGTTCTGTTTTGTGCTCTGGAATCTCGGTTGAGTTTTTCGGCGAATCTTTTTTACATTTGTACACTTAATGGAAAATCCCTTCTAACAATCAGGCCATGAAGTTTCTCTAGTACAATATTTCCCAATTTATAACTCTCCTTGCAAAAAATACTGTCTTTCGAAAAGAATTCAAAGCCACTGGGGAGAAATTTAACGAATTCAAAGCCAACTTTGTGGCTAAGGAGAAACAAATATGCCAAGATTACAATTATAGGGTAGCTACTTCATGTAAAATTAAATTTGACATCCTAATGCTTTAACACCTATTAAGGATATTAGGGAAGGAGTTTCTTGTACTCTTCCTCTTGGTTCTGTCAATGTTAAATTTTTATGAGGTGGCCAAGGGTAATCTTGGGCTATTTGAGTGTCGGGGAGTGGAAAGGGATGAGAATGGCAGATTCGTTCAACTATGGCACTCCACTTTGGTTTTCAGACCAACCACCTAGCTTAAGCCATAAGGGCCTATCATGGTTTACGTTAGGCTCACCTTCTCAATTGTTAGAATGTTTGTCTCAAAGGTGATTCAACAATATAACTCAATGTAACTACCATATAATTCTAGAATATTGGGATGAGCAACAGGAAAAGGACTACTATGTTTTCTGCTTGTTTTGAAGATGGGGGAGAGTCCAATGAGGATGACCTAGATGGAAGCATGGCGATGACAATGTTTCTTTGTGGGGTAAGTGTCACGTCTCGCCCTAGAACTCTCTTTTTTTCTTGCTTATGTGGCTATGTCGACTTGGTCAAAATTTAGAATTAATTAAAAGATAATGAAAGTTAATGTTTTAGATTTCTAAATTGAAATGATTATTACTATGGATATATACGAGATGTTACATTCAATGATGATATTATTTGATGTAATCATGATGTGATGTTTATAGTTCTGATTCAGTTAATGTTATTCTTAATGATGATGTAAACAAGTTGTTAACAATGATCGATACTGACTCCTTGTTATGGTTGTGAGTGTCTGAGTGGATGCAGGGATCATTATGACAGAAGTGTGGTCGAGGTAGAGAAGGTTAGCCTCTTGAAAGGGGATGTGTTGGATGATCATGAAACCACACACACTTCACTTAGGATTTATATGATGTTAGAATATTGTTATTGTGCATTACTATGTTAATTTTGAGATATTAGATTGAATGTGGAAATAAAATTTTATTTAAATAAGAGATCTTGAAATAAGCAAATATAATTTAATGACGGAAAAGTTTGATCTAATGTTAATTGAGTATATTGTGGATAGCATTAAGACTCTTCTTAGGAGCATTCTTTACTACCATTTCATAACAATAGTGACTATACATGCTTTCTTGTGAAACCAATTGTTAAAAATTGAGATGTTCTCATATAAAGACATTTGTTAAAAAAAAAATTGTAGAATATATTATATTTTTCCACATGAGTGCTAAGTGGGCAGTTAGGTCAGTTGTCATCGGCATTTTTGGAAGAGCAGCATTAAGAATAGGGTTTTGGAAGTAATGGGGGGCAGAGCAGAAAAGGGAGAACAATACAGGAAGGAAGGTCATCCACAGCCTTGAATGTCATTATAGCAGGAATGGGTCTCAGGGAAGAAAGCCGGTAGGAGCAGTCGTGTCAACAAAAGTCATACTCTTCCAGGTTTCCTCTTGCTTAACATTCTGCCTCTATCTACTTTTCGTATTGCTTTCTTAGAAATGAGCTGTTACTGGAATTTTTGGTTCTTGATTAACAATATTATGAAGAAAAAAGTAATCCTTGTTTCAATTGGGTTCGACATGTGTTTGGATGTTTCCATGTTGTATAACTCAGTGAATGTGGAAGTTTTGAAATCTTTTTTTTTCCTTTTGCCTAAGTAAATGATATTATTTATGCCCTGCTATTAAGCTCTGCTGGAGTCTTTAAACATTGATTGGTATTTATAATTACGCATGTGCTATTTCCCTATCACGTATTGCTATTGTATCCCTTCCTTTATTGTTGGTTTGATACGATAGGTTGTTGACTTATCCATTAAGCTATTGCTATTTAATGCAAAAAAAAGAAAAACGTTATGCTAGAATAGAATATGATGTTAATAATGTACTCTTAAAAATTTAAACTTTTTGTTTGAAATTAGAATTGCTGAGTGTGAATATTATTACATTTATACATTTTTCTATGACTGATTTAAACAGTACTGCTGTAGCTGGTAAAGTTATGGAAGGTTGTGATTGTGACAACATCTTACTGTTACCCTGTTAAACATACTAGTTGCTGTTAAAGCCATAGTGTTGTTACTTAATAGAATGATCCAGAGGTGTTAATCAAAAATCAAGAAGTCATGTCGTTAGCAACACTGTAGGTTTCCTTAATATCCCTATAGCTGGGTTATGCCTTTGATATGCTAAACTTCCTTTTATTCTGTTTCATTACTAAGGCATAATGCAACTCCAAAGTTAGAAGACAAATCTTACAACAGTGAATGCATGTTTGAAACTTGAATGTAATCTCAGCTCATTACCACATTGTGGATAAGTGTTAAAGTTAGACTCTTTATATCTTCTGCACATTACTCTTATCAGTACAGGCTAGACTATCTTTGGTCTATGGGTAACTAGAATCTTATGTAAGACATCAACTAACTCACTAATATCATGAGATACTCGGGAACTGAGTTGTATCAATGTACCTACTATTCCTTATCCCTTAAACAATGCAATTGGAAATGTTGTTTTTAACTCTTACATATTGAATATATGAATAATCAGTATAACATAGTATTTTGAATAAATCAGTACTTCTAAATTGACTGAACTATGTAACCACAGAAGTCAAAAGTGTATACAGTTTTCCAGTAGTATTGTGATTGGCTAATATTGAGCGATAATTTTGAATTTATATGTAAACTTTTTGGTAGCATTGACAAGTATATCCCCTCATGTCGGGCATAATGTAGTGATTTATGGGATAGATAGGTGGATATTTTCATGTTTAGTTTCCCTATCTGCTAGTACTGTAGAATGGTTGCATTCTATTTTTGTTTCTTCTACAGGTAAATTTGGGTTGAAAGTGCTTGGCCAAGCCATTTTATTTTCCAAATATTGCATATGTGACTCATGGTTATGCCTATTGGTATTCTTTTACTACATATGCTTAGATATGTAGTTGTTTATTTTCCCAACTACAATCCGTGTTTAGACTACTAGGCACATGGTTGCAATGTAAAAATGTTACACAGTCGCACCAGATACATCTAATCCATCTTGTTCCGAGAAGCTAGGCTTCTCGTGCCAGGGTCAGGGAATTCTTCGTGTCAGGAAGAATCTTGGGGGAGTACTTCACTCTATGGTTGGTGAAGTTAAAGCGCCTGGGCCACACTTCTATCTCGAGAAGCAGGTGGGAGACTTCCTACAGCTTTTGGAGACTGGAACCACTAGAGAGCTCATTGGAAAGTCATCTCAATTTGATTGCCTAGCTCGTCATTTGAGATTTACTTATTTACAACATTGAACTCATTTATGTTCAGTTGTAAGTTGATGCTCATTCTAAAAGGGAAACATGTAACTATTGGATGTTGATCAGAAATTTGTAATCATATGTAACTGTTGAAATGTTGAAAGTTGGATCAACAAGACTATAATGATGTATGACATGATATGAATGTATGTAAAAGATTTTATGATTATCAATTTAATGATGTATTAATTATCTTTGGTATTAATAATCTTTGTAACAAATAGATTGACTTTTCCACTTGTATGTTATTGATTTCTTTCCCGCATTTTTTGGTTGAAGATGATGTGGCATAGTTAGTCTGGACTGGTTCTCTACAGTAAGTCCAATGGGGATGACTTAGATGGAAGTATGATTGCACAGATGTCTATTAGCTACTTTGTGGCCTTTATCTGTCTTCCATTGGGAGTATTCTATGATGCTTGAAGATTTTGGGAGGTCACCACGTCTATTCTTGGTGATGACAATGTTTCTTTGTGGGATTCACAGGCGGATTCTCCTCCTTTAATCTCTACTTTTATGTGCGTGGAAAAAGGTCAATGCTATAAATTTTACTGCTGATGTAGGTTTTTTTTGCCCCCTTTGATTGTTTGATATCTATTTGTCATAGGTCATAGTAATTGAGAGAGGAATTCTCAGTATGGCCAGACAGCTTGGAGGGTAGCCTCTTTTGTGGGTTTGGCCTTTGAAGATCTAAAATCAGCACTTAAATGTTAGCCCCTTTTGGTGGTTTGGCCTTTGAAGATCTAAAATCAGCACTTATACTATACTGATGAAATCAAAAAAATCACAAATACTTATGTAAAATGAACAACATAAATAAGAATTAAAATCTTTATTTTTATTGAATATGTATAATTCTTAAAATATCAAACACATTATAAAGAAAAAACTAAATACTTTTTCCTTGTACTATGATGAAGGAAGATAGAGTTTACTACATTTAAAAAATAAATAAAATAGCATGGAAACAAATCACATGATAATCTCAATTCTTGATACACTACAAATTAATTAAAAAATGATGCCTATGAGGCTGGCTGTAAAGTTTGAAGAATTTCAGCAGTATAATTCGATAAAACATGAAGAATACTTGCATGCAAGAACTTGTCACATAGAATAAAAGAAAAAGAAGAGGCAAGGGTTTTTCTCTAAAAACATGTAAAATTATATTATTAGATTGACAAGATAAGTTGAAATTTACAATTGATCAATCCTTATAGAAGAAAATCAAAAATCTAAAAAGAAAACCCTACGAGGTAGAAGAAATTAAATAATTTCTAATTAATTATTAAATGGAAATGCAAGTGCTTAAAGAGAAATCTTAAAAAGGAGGTAAATGTAATTTAATAAATTAAATTAAATTAACCCTTTACACTAACACCCCTCCTTAAGATGAGAAACAATACAACTACGAACAATGGATGGAAAAACAAGGAAACTATGATGTTGAAACTACAATGTTGCAAAAAAAGCTTGGGTCTCAATGACCAAGCCTGATGAGGTACCCAATCACAACCAAATCTCTATGAAACAGAGAAATAGAGAAAACCCAATGGGCAAAAATTTATTCCTGAAAGAGATAGAAAAGGATGCATAAATAAAATATCTCGAGAGACTCTCTCAAGACCATATGTACAATACAACCCCACATGATAGAGGCTCGAGACTCCATAGCCCCCCAAACTGATAGAACCCTTGTGTCGATGGACATACCAATGTGGCTCCAATCTAAAATAAATAAAGGTAGTGGACAAGGGGGGTGAAACCCCTAAATGCAAGGTGAAGCTGGAAGTCCTAGCTGATGCTCAAAGGAGATTGCATGAGAATCTTGAAAAGGAATCTCCAATAGAGGTGGGATAAAAGGTGTATTGAATCTATCATTTGAGAGGATATGTGTGTCTTATGATAAATCCTCAACAACTACAATAGGTGGCTCATTAATTGGAGCTAGAATGGTAGGCAATGTTGAAGAGTAATCCCATGCAATAGATGGAATATGAACTAGAGGTGGAGGTGTAAAAGTCACAACACTAGTCTTAGGAACAACACATAAGTTCAAGTGGCCTAACTTCACCTTAGTAATCTCTCATGAAAAAGAAGAGCGAGCCTTCGATAGTCGAGATGGTGGACCAAAATGAGACAAAGAGTATAAGTGGGAATAATGATCAATAGTCTCTATAAGAACAATGTTCCATGTCTCACTATCTCTGATGTGCATTGAATCTTGTGGAAATTGAACTATCTTCCCTTTCCCATTATGTGTAATCTAAGAAATAGAGAGAAGGTTAGAGGACAAAGATAGAACACATAGTACATTGTGAAAAGCACCATCATCAATGTAAGTAGAACCTTCTCTACATATAGTCATAATAGTATTGTTCCCCATTTAAATGTATGGCGTAGGATAAGCCTCACAAGGAGAACAAATTCTAAAAATATGGCATATGGTGTGAAGCACTTGAATCTAGTAACCATCTAGAAAAATGTGTAGTAGTGCATGTAGTGCATGATCCTTTCCTATATCTTTACCACCTAACTAAAATGATGATGATGAAGAAGATCTGTGAGAAGTGGAAGTAATGTCAATGTTTCTCTTCTAAAGCAAAGCTATCAAATCTAAAATCTTTTTGGCATTGTCATCTAACTTCTTCTCATAGAAACATGATGTATCATGGTTGGACTTATTACAATAAGCACATTGCGGCCTTTTTTGCTTTGGTTTATCTCACTTAGGAGGAGCTGGGCCTGATGTGATGTGAGCGATAGAATCAATCTAAGACTCTATAGGATGTGACTTATTTTTTCCTCCTTCCTCCTAGAAGATGACCAAGATACCAATGCATAAGTCTGTGGGCCTGTGACAGAATCCAACTAAGAGAGCTTATCTTTCTCTTGACTCAAACAATTACAAAAAACCTCAAAGGATGTCATTGTAAATCTAGTACCCAAAGAATTCTTGGCGGAATCAATGTAGAAGAAAAAATTTGAAAGCTTGCACGAAGCTTAGAAAGAATCAGATAAATGCACTCAATGTCAGTCTTGGTTTTCCCATAACCTTGTTATAAAGATCTTTGTTGTTTTGAAATTTATCAAGAATTCCTCAATGGAAGGAAAATACTCCAGTGCAAGAGAGGTAAGATCTACCTCAATTTGAAGTGCCTTGAACTCATTCACTACACCAAACAAGTCATCAAGCTTGGTCCACATAGCTATAGGGGTATTGCACCCATCAAGATAAAAACATACACTATCAGATACCTATAAAATAATCAACTCTATTGCCTCACACATCTTGTTCCTATGTATGACCTTAAAAGGCCTCTATAAAACTCATTGCATTGCATCTAAAGAAGACCATGAGCCTTTTGGACAAAGAAGCCATGTCATCAGGGTTTTCCATGTGTGATAGTTATGAGGGGTCAAGAGCTCTAGACAAGAAGAGGTCTCAACCATTATTTTTAGAAGATATTGGAATGTTTTTTGAAAAAATTCTAGTTTAATAATATAAATAACAAAAACAACAATACAAACAACCCCTACAATGCAAAAAACTAAAGCCCAACAACTAAAAGCCATGTGTATATAAGAAAAGAGAGAAAATGATTAAGTTTGAGAATCGCATGTATCTTTGAGAAATATTGATGAAAATAATAGAGAATCGAGATAGTTCTTTAGAAGATTTTTTTGTAGCTTCTTTTGGATCAAAAAAAGGAGCTAAAACAAGCAAGTTATACCCCCCTAGAAGATAAAAAGTATCATCTAATTTTGAGCAAAAAAATAGGTTCCAAAATGGAAAAGAAAATCTTTAAAATACCATGATCATCATGTTCATTTCTAAATCATCTTTTTGGCTTCTTTTATATCCAAAAAAATGCCTCTCGATGCTCAAGATATCACCAAAATGTTGACATAGCCTTTGTAGTAAAGAATAAATCTTTAAACCCCAACACAAATTGAAAATTAGGCTAAATTTTGGCTCTCTTGACTTATTCATATGATCGTAGACTAGCGATGGAGGCCAACCTAGGTGTAGGTGACTTGAAGTTGATAGAGGTGGTAAGCTGTAGGTGTGGCAGTGGTGGTTGAGCAACATCAAGGGATGGGCAATTGACACAATGATGGTTGTGGGAGGATACTGCTAGTGGTTAAACAACTTCAAATAGAAAAATCCACGTGGTTCGTAAACTACTATGGCTAGTTTGTTAACCGCCACACAATTTTTATTAAAGAAACATTTTTAAATGTGATTTTTGGATTTTTTCACCTCAGAGTGCATGGTAGAGATTGTACGACCTTGGTATGGAATTTTTTTTTTCCTCTCCATTAAACATTGTCCAAAATGGGGGGTTTTGATATCTTCTGAATCCAACCATGAGGTTTGTTTTGCCTTGAAGTGCTCCAAAATTGAGAGACCTCCTATTTTTACAAAAAATAAATAGATAAAAGTCAAATATATTCTATCAAACCCTCATTTATCTTTTTCTTCAAATAAGAACAGGCTATGGTAGGCCAATCTCTAATATCATGAAGGATTTGAGCAATACAAATTCACAAAACTTGAATAACACTTACATGCAAGAACCTATCATAGAGAAGAAAAGAAAAAGAAGAGACAAGGTTTTTTCCCTAAAAATATAGAAAATTATATTATCATACTAAAAAGATAAGTTGAAATTTATAATTGATCAATCCTTATAGAAGGAGATGAAAACCTAAAAGGGAAACCCTAAGAGGTAGATGAAATTTAATAATTACTAATTAATTATTAAATGAAAATGTAAGTTCATAAAGGGAAATCTTAAGAAGGGAGTAAAGGTAATTTAATAAATTAAATTGAATTAACACTTTACTCTAACAAAGTGTTATTGAGAATCAAGTAAATAAAAAAGATAAATAAAAAATGATGTAGTGGAACATGTGGTGGAACTGAAGCTTCACATCGTGAATGCAAACACATGAATTTCTTCATCAGTGGTGAGTGGTGAATGGATGCCTTCAAATGGATGCCTTCAATATCCCCTTGCATGAACAAAATGAGTGGAGTTGAATCCTTAAGGTAGTAAAACTAGTAGTAGTGAGAGCTTTGGTAAGGATATCATCAACTTTCTTAGAGGTTGGGAAAAACTATTATTTCACATTATGATTATCAATCAAATGTCAAATGAAGTGATGGTGTATTTCTATGTGCTTTGATCTAGCATGAAACATTGGATTCTTGGTCATTGAAATGACACTATTGCTATCTAAAAGATGCTTGTAGGATGTTCTTTAACCAAATGTGAATCTTCTTGAATCCTTGTAATCCATATTGCTTGACAACTAGCTATTGCTGCAACATACTCTACTTCTGTAGGAGAGAGATCCATTGTCACCTGATTTTCTATCATCCATTGAACTGACCCAATTAGAATTTGTGCAACTTACTAGCTCAAACTTATCATTGGGAAAATAACGAATGAAAAAATCATGTGTGCCACTCACATACCTTAAGATTTTTTTTATAGCACATTAATGAGACTCATGTGGATCTTGCACAAAATGATATATAAGGCTCACAACATACATAATATCAGGTCTTGTTGTAGTAATGTACATGAGGTTGCCAACCAAAATTTTGTATAATGTACGATCAATGTGGGGACTTGGATCATTCTTGGTTAACTTTTCACCAAGGGCTACATGGGTAGCAACTATAGTGCATGAAATCATTCTAAACTACTTCAATAAATCAGCAACATACTTTGTTTGAGAAATAGATATAACTTCAGGTTGTTGGTACACCTCTACCTCAAGAAAATAATCTGTAAGTCCCAGATCTAGCATCTCAAATTCTTGTTTGATTTCTTCTTTGATTTTCTCAATAGGGATGAGAAATTACATGTAAATATGAGATCATCAACATAAAGGAAAACAATTGGAATATCATTACCAATATGTTGGATGTAGAGGGATCGACTAGAAGTTTGTGCATACCAAGCATGAGGAGCTTTCTTCAACCCATATAGTGCCTTTTTTAGCTTGTAAACTAAATTTTATTTTCCTAAAATTTAATAGCCAATATTTTGATCCACATAAACCTCTTCATCAATTTAATCATTGAGGAAAGATGATTTTATATCCATCTGATAGACTAGCCACTTTTTATGAGTATCAAAAGATAATATAGTTTTAACTACATCAAACCTGGAAACTAGAGCAAAAGTCTATGAATAATCTACTCCATTTGTTTGTGCAAATCCCTTGACAACTAGTCTAGCTTTGTGTCTTTCCATGGAACCATTACCATTATATATTACCTTGTAAATCCATTTGACACCTATCACCCATTTGTCTTGTGGAAGTGAGACTAATTCCCATGTATCATTTTTCTTAATAGCATGCATCTCTTCATTCATAGCATCAATCCATACTAGTTATGTCACAACTAGAAGGTTCAACTTGAATTGAACTTAACAATGCAAAGTCAGAAACTAGACCTACATTAGAAATCATTTGATATATTTTATTTATATAATGTACTTGTGGTGAAGAACTTGGCCTAGATAGTGAATTTATATTTTCACCTAAAGAGAAACTTGGTGAACTTAGTGGACTTGAACTTGAGCTTTCACTTTAGGTTGTAGGAAAAAGAGGGGCTTGGACATCTTCATTGCTCATGATGAATGGTGTAGATTGTTGAAGAAAGAAGGGAAGGAATATAGAGGTCCAAAGGCACACCCAATAATCCAAACCAAACTTGTAGAGTTAACACAATGAAAGCAAACACACAAAGAGAACAAAACCACAAAGAAAGAGAGAGAGAGAGAGAACAATATTTTTTTATTGATTTATCAAATGATCAACATACATGCCTAGCTATAAGGCCTTCTTAGTTTTAGCCAGATATAAAATACATTCAAGATCTAAGATTCAACATCCAATTCAGACCTCCAGACACATATGCAACAAACTTTTCAAACTTTCATATTTTTCTCTAGACTCTCTGACATCTCTCTACAAAATTGCCTAACTCTAAGCCTAAACACTCTATTTATACTTGCCAAAATGGCTTACATAACATTATAGAACATTACATAACAGAGGGTTGACCCAAGAATGGTCTAGACACATGCCAAGAAAATATTTTAACATAAATATTGCGGTAAAAAAAATCCCACAAGTTGGCTCAAAAAAAATGTAGAAGAAATTTCTAAAATACTAATGCTTTACATCAATAGGATAACTCAACATATGAAAGATAGCTTGGCACATGAAGGATAGCTCAACACATGAAGAATAGCTTAGCACACATTATGCAACTTGGCACACACTATAGAGTGAGATGGAATAACATGTGAACCTGAGGGTTATCATGATGTGGGATAACCTCAACTCAACTAAAACTATAAAATTATTGGCACTCAACAATTTCTATAATTCAACACTGACTGTAACTCAACAACAACTAGCAGAATGAACACAAGTGAGTAAGAAAACACATTAACCCAGGATGCTCCAATAGTAGACAATCGGGGTAGAAAGAAATGATTCTCCTAAATCTATGAGATGTCACAACATGAGCTAAATCCAAATCAGATTGAGAAATCCATGTAGCATCTTCAACTGGTTTTTTTTTTCCACTTCACTAAATATTCATAGTAGACTTTTCCTCTTGTTCTTTTACAAACTCTCTGATCCAATAGCTATTCAAATTCTTCAATCTAATTCTTAGGATAATTTATTAGGTACAACAACTTCATCATTTAACTCATAATACTTATATAGATCACCAACAGTTAATATAGAAGATATATCCATGTCATCAAGTAACTCAAGCTCATAAGCATTTCCACTATCAAAATTCTTCAAGATCTTACAAGGTCCAAACTTATTCATCTTTATCATACTATATGTTCCAACTAGAAATCTTCCTTTCCTCAAATGAACCACCACCTCATCACCAACTTCAAAAACATGATGTATTCTACAGTTATCGACATTCTCCTTGTATTTTTGATTACTTTGTTTCAACTTCAGCTTCACTTCCATATGCAAAGACTCCATAAAATCAGCAAATTCCTCTCCTATAGAACTTCTCTTCTCTTCATTAGTAACATCTCTTAAATCTAATACTCATCTAGGTTTCTTTCTAGTAACAATATCAAAAGGTATCTTCCCTATACTCCTATTCACAAAATTACTATATGCAAACTTAGCTTTTGCCAATACCATCTCCCTCTTATGTGTTTCACCTCCAACTTAGCATCTCAGCAAATTACCAAGCTTCTATTCATAACCTTTGTTTACCCATCAGTCTGTGGATTGAATGTAGAGCTAAAATTCAACTTAGTACCCATCTTCTTCCACAAAGATCTCCAAAAATAACCAACAAACTTATTGTCTCTATCAGAAATAATACTTCTTAGTAATCGATACTAATGTCACTCCAAGGTTTCTTATGAATAGAAATAGGTGTGTACAATCTAGTATTCTAACTTACTCCTTTTGAAAGTTGACGAAATCCATAACTCCTCACAAATTTTAGAACATCCTTGTACATCTTTGGCTAATAAGACTTCTCTTTCAGCAAACTCAATGTCTTATCAATTCCAAAATGTTCAACCAATCTACCGCTATGTTTTTCCTTAATCAGATTCAACTTCATAGAACTTCTAGGAATACACAACTAAATACCTTTTAACAATCTACCTTCTTGAATAAAATATTCATCATACTTATTGATATGATCTATTAGATTTGGTGCTCTGCACTCTCTCCATGCCTCAAAAATATCAAAATTAGCATCATACAACTTTTTTGTTTCATCAAAACCAAGAACTTCAACCTTCATTTTAGTCAACAAAGAACATCTTTTGCTCAATGTATTAGCAACTCTATTAGTAGCTCCACTCTTATGCTTGACTAAAAATGTAAAACTTTGCAAATACTCAACCCAATTCATATATCTTTGGTTCAATTTATGTTGACTTCCAAAGTACTATAAAGCTTGATGATCAGTATACAACACAAACTTCTTAGGAATCCAATAATGTCTTAACTTCTTCAATGCTTGAAAAATAGCATAAAACTCTTAATCATACATAAAATATTTCCTTTTAGCATCATTCAACTTCTCACTAAAGAAAGCAATAGGTTTACCTTCTTGACTTAATACAGCTCCTATTGCACTACCACTTGCATCATATTCAACTTGAAATACCTTATTGAAATTAGGTAAAGCCAATATAGGTAACTCAACAACCTTTTGTTTCAAAGTTTCAAAACTCTTATATGCTCCATGTGTCCACTTGAATTCCTTTTTATCTCCTCTCATTGTCTCAGTCATAGCATTACAAACAACACTAAAGATTGTTTATAAACCTTTTGTAAAAACTAGCCAAACTATCAAATGATATTATCTCACCCACATTCTCATGTGTAAGCCATTCCAAATTTTTTCTTTAACCTTATTTGTATCCATTCTCAAACCATCAATTGAAATAAAAAATCCCAAATACACAATCTCCTCTTGCATACAAGAACATTTTATCAAATTAATCATCAACTTTTCCTCTTTCAACCTGTACAATACTTGTGTAACATGTTGAAGATGTTCTTCCAAATCTTTTTAAATATCAAAATATCATCGAAATAAACAATCACAAACTTACCCAAAAATATTTTTAGAACTTCATTCATCAACCTCATGAAAGTACTAGGTGCATTAGTCAAACCAAAAGGCATAACCAATCACTCATACAAATCATCTTTTTGTTTTGAAAGTAGTCTTCCATTCATCACCTTCTCTGATTCTGATATGATGATAGCCACTCTTCAAATCAATCTTGGTAAAATAATTTTCTCTACTTAAACAATCCATTATGTCATCCATTCTTGACATAGGAAACCTATATTTCACTATGATCTTGTTTATAGCTCTGAAATCAATACGAATTCTCCATTCTCTGTTCTTCTTTGCTACTAATACAATAGGTATGAGACATGGACTCAAACTTTCTCTGGTTAATCCCCTCTATATTAATTCATGCACTTACCTATTAAGTTCTTCATTCTCTATAGGTGTCAATCTACATGGTGCTTTATTCGGCAAACTAGCTCTAGGAATCAAATCCATACAATGACTTATACTTCTTACTAGTAGCAAACCATTAGGAATATCCTTAGCAACAACCTTCTTATACTCATTCAACAATTCTATAATTTCTTCTGGTACTCCGCTACCACTATCTCCTATCACTAGGTCATTACCAACTTCTACGACTTGGTCATTACTACCAACACTCAGTCCTCTAGAAACTATAGCAAAAAAAACTTGATTCTTCTTTACTTCCTCTTTCAAATTTCTTTCCATTAATGATGCAAAATTTTATTGTAGTACAATTAAACTCATTTGGACTTTCAATCAAAGGCAACGATATTTGCTTCTTCCCATTCACCCAAAGAGTATATTTATTCAATCTTCCATCATGTACAACATATCTATCATATTGCCAAGGTCTACTAGGGTAGGAGCACCTATTTATTGGATATTTCATGGATAAAATCGTATTTGAAATTTTCTTTAATATGGTTTTAAAGTTATGTAAGGACCTATAGGAGTTTATTCAAATTATTTTGTAAGACTATAAAATCCATTAAAATCATAGTGACTTGCAAGGTCTTGAAAAATGTCAAGCTTGTGAAAACCACTCAAAAATATAAAAGTAGGGTGGGAATGGTTTGATTTAATTCCCAAATTATTTTTTATCATAATTCAAGGTTTTATGGAAGCTTTTAATTCATTTGGATAATAATTGTAAAAGTTGTTCAAAAGTTGCCAAAATTGTAACGACAACTTTTACAACTTGGTGACAACTTTTTTAAACTTGATTTAAATGTGTTAATGGTTAGTTATAGGTTTGTTGGAGAGCTTAATGTGCTTCTAAATTATATATATTTGGTTTCTAAAATATGAAGTGGTAAGTTGGAGAAGTTGGAGGAAGGCTTTGGAATGGAAGAAAACTTATTTTAATGTTGTATATTTTAATTTTTTGATTATTTTTTCTATAATTTCTCTGATGTTTTGGTTGATACAAACTCATTTTGAATGTTACAGACTTGAAAAATATATTTTTAGAAATTTATATGAGTTAGCTTTCATTTTTTTTTTGGTTTGGACAATTTTAGTTATGTTTAGAAGAAGTTATGGTCGTTTTGGTAAAGACTGGTCAAATTTTGTCATAATATGAATAGTTTTGAAGAAATTGCAATAAATTTTATTTCCTTTCTTGATTTGGCTAAAACTTGAATAAAATGTTCACAACTCATTTTCATTGAGTGTCACAAAAATTATTGGTTTCATTCTTTCATTTATGGAATTTATTAATGATTGATTAAGGGTTTTAAATTTTGTTCTCCTTGAGAAATTTTTCTTAAAAGATGCAACATTCTTGCATTCATTTGACTAGTTGGAAAGATTATAAATGTGAATCTATACCTATAATTTTAGTGTTTTGTGGAAGGCCCATATAGTACACTTCTATTGTGCTCTCTACATCATCTACCCAACAAAATATGAGAACAATCCATGGGCATAATATCACACAACACTTCATCGAAGTAATGTCCAATCTTAAACTTCACAATGCATTGCTCACTTACCAATATCTTATTCTCATCTTTGATCCATGAAACATCATAAGGTTTGGGATGTTTCAACCTCTGCAACTACAACTTTGTAACCAGATCTTTTGATGCCAAATTTGTGGAACTTCCATTATCAATGATCACCTTGCAACATTTTCCAGCCAACTTACATCTGGTCTTGGAAAGACTTCTCCTTAAAATAAGTTCATGATCACATCCTTTATTAAATAAGGTTCTTCTCACCATCATATTTTCTCCAGCCTTAGGTCCACCCAATAAACTCTTAGTGTCTCCTTGAATCACAACATTTCTATTACCTTGCCCACCTTTAGAGGATCTACATTCAAAATATCTATGCCCTTCTTTAACACATTTGAAAAAATTACCGTAGAAACCACCTCTAGGGTAAGAATTACCTCTTCCTCAGTAAGAAATAGTATCTCCTTTGCATGAACTACCACCTTTCTACACAGTCTTGTCATTGTCATCATTCTTCCATTCAAACTTGCCTATATCTTGCCCATAACTCTCAGATCTACCACCTTCACCATAATATCTGCCTCTACCTTTTTGGAATCTACCACCTCTACCTCTTTGTCTTTGTTAGTGCTTCTTTGTCAAAATCTCCTCAGCTTTCAAAGCATATTGATATGCTTCTTCCACACTTTCCAATTTCATAAGAATTATCTTATCTTGAATTCCAAATCTTAATCCATTTATGTACCTTGCAATTTTCTCAACATCATCATCCACATGGATATGTGTAGGATCATGGTGTGCCAAAAAGTGGTGATCTAAAAAAATCTGTAGTTCTAAAATATCTCAAACCATTTCAAAATCTATTCTAACTTTTTTCCCACCCACCCTGATACTAAATGAAAACAATTAATATCTTTATGAGGTCTACTATATTTTTTGATAGCAAACCTATATGGTCAACTTTAAAAACATCCTAAAAATGTGCTTTTGGCCTATTTTCTACTTGATTTTTACTTCAAATATGTAGCTGACGACTTTTTTTTCACCAAAATTAGATGAAATGAAATAGTTTTCTTAAGAATGTTCTTATCTTTCCATAAATGCAAGGTTTTTTAAATTATGAGTTTAGTAAGTAATTATTACTTATTTTCTAATGGAGTTACGTATAAAGTGCTTGATGAGACACTACTTGAAAAACAACTATAAATTTCAAATGGTACAATATTTTTTAAATCCAAAAGATGCATCACATTCTATGTTTCTTCTACTATAAGGGAAATAAGTGAAAAATTGAATTTTACACAGTTTTGAATTAGTTAAGGTGGTCAGACACAAGAGTTTTTTTATTTAAAAAATACTAAAGTCAAAATTTAATTATTAATTAATTATTTAGAATAGAAGAACCCAAAAATATATGTCACATCCAGGCATGAGTCTACTACTTATATCTATAATATTATTAAAAAATATTATCATTTGATTTTGATTAAGGTGGCTAGACATACATCTACTTCTTACTTCTGTTCTGAAATTTTTGTAATATTGCATTAAAATTGAAATTTTTGACCAATCAATTTATATTTTTTTTGAGATAAGTCCTAGCAGTTTAGAAACTAGATTCAATTTGTTAGATATTCCTTTCTCTCAAATTTTTGATATAAAGTTAATAACAAGCAGAAAATTGCATGTCAAGTTGAGATAACCTTGATTTTCTAATTTTTTATTTCCACTTAAGGGCATAGTTTGGTTGACCACGATCCTGCACATACCCACATGTCTAGATCTAATGTCCAATCTATAGAATTCCTTAGTATACTTTTTCATAGTCATGTCTTTTTGTCTTAAATTTTGCATCTTTCTCAATAAGATAACTTGGTAATCAGTAGGAAGGAATTTATTCTTTACCTTGTTCACCATCTTCAGCCAAGTTTTGATATTTTCCTTTCCTTTTCTTTTTTTTTTTTTCATTTTGCAAATGCTCCCACCACAATGAAGAGTGACCTTTTAGCCTAGTAACTACAATCTTCACTTTCCTATTATCAGGAGTATTTTCATACTCAAAGAACTTATCCATATCAGAAATACAATCCAACACAACATTGGTGTCCAAGTTTCTATCATAAGGAAAATCTTCTACAATAGGCTTTGAATGTGCCCTAGACAATGCTCTCAATAATCTTTTTTCATCTTGATCTTCTTTAGGTTTTAGATTAGGGTTTTGTGCTACCATTTCATCATCACTCACATCGTCAAGATTTGCTCCACTCCTATGGGATGTCTATACAACATCTAATCTAGATGTAAATTGTCTTAATTCATCTAACATGGCATTATCAATATTTCATCTACCACGAACCATCTTTAGCAATTAGGTTCCTACAAGATTGTAACCCTCTACATGTTATAGGTCAAATTCATAGATCTGCAACCCTACAACCAAATCAAAATCAAGGTTTTATATAATCCAAGGTCGTGGTACAAACTACTTCATGCTTTGGCAATCTACTTGCACACTCAAGAACAACTGTGCTCTGATACCACCTACAAGGGATAACTAGGGCCAAAGGCACACCTATAAATCCAAACCAAGCTTGCAGAGTTAGAACAATAGAGCAAAAACATAAAGAGAACAACATCATAGAGAGAGTGAACAATATTCTTTTATTGATTCAGCAAATGATCAACATACATGCTCAGTTGTAAGGCCTTCTAGGTTATAGCCAAATACAAAATACATTCATGATCTAAGATCTAACATCCAATTCGCACCTCTAGATACATATGAAACAAAATTTCCAAAATTTTGTGTTTTCCTCTAAACTCTCTAGCATCTTTCTACAAAAAAGCCTAACTCTTAAGCTGAAACACTCTATTTATACTTGCCAAAATGGCTTACAGAACATTCTAGAACATTACATAATAGAGAGGTCGAACCAACAATAGTCTGGACACATCCCAAGAAAAGATCTTAACATAAATGTCAAGATTGAAATAAATACCACAAGTTGGCTCACACAAAAAATGTAGAAAACACATCCAAAATATTGACACTCAGCATCAACATGATAACTTGGCATATGAAGAATACCTCAGTACATGAAGGATAGCTCGAAACATGAAGAATAGCTTGGCACACACTGTGGAACTCGATAGACATTATAGAGTGAGATGTGATAACACACAAACTAGAGGGTTAACATGATGTGAGATAACCTCAACTCAGCTTAAACTACAAAGTTACTAGCACTTGATAATTGTTACAACTTAGTAATGACTGCAACTCGGTAACAACTAGTAGAATGAACACAAATGAGTGGGAAAACACATCAACCCAGGATTCTCTTGCATCAATTATTGAACTTCTTTCTTCCACTACCATACTCTTCCTTCATCAAAAACCATATCTTGAATAATAATCCATTGCTTTGTGTCAAGTTCATAAAATTTCTATCCTTTGGTGGAATTCAAATAATCCATAAAGATACAAAGCTGGGATTTGGCATCCAACTTCTTTCTCTTCTTAACAAGAACATGAACATATGTAAGGAAACCAAATAAACAAAAGTGAGCTAGTGAGGGCTTGTCTCTACTCCAGGCTTCTTTTGGAGTGATATTCTAAAGCAGTTTTGTTGGGCTTTGGCTGAAAGTATAATTATTGTCATTATTACAACTCCCCAAAAGGAATTTGGGTGGTTCTTACACTTCAACATGCTTCACACCATCTCCACAATGGTATGGTTCTTTCTTTCTTCACTACCATTTTTTTGTGGGGTAAAGGTTTTCATAAGCTATCTTTTAATGCCATGCATGTCACAAAAACTAGAAAACTCTATGGAGATAAATTCTCCCCCTCTATCTATCTTGAGTGTTTTAATGGAATACTCACTTTTCCTATATACCATATTTATAAAATTCTTGAAGCATTTGAATGCTTCTGATTTCTACTTAAGAAGATAAACCCATGTGTGGTGTGAGAAATCATCAATAAAATTCAAAATATAGATATTCTTACCCAAGGATTCCTCTTGCATAGCACCAAAAATGTTAGCATGCACAAGCTCTAGAGGAGATTTTTCCCTTCATGATTTGTTCACAAGAAAACTTTCTTGGTGCTACTCACCAAGAGCACACTCTTAAAAAACTTCTTCTTTTGTCTAAATGATAAGAAATCCTCCCATCATATCTTTGTTATGAAGCAAACTTAAGCACTGGAATTACAAATGACTATACCTTTGATGCCATAACGACAAATAATCTTTCGTTGGCTCAAGAGCATGTATATTAGTAGAAATCAATGTGAGAGGAAACAATCTATTCTCTATCATAGAAGCCTTTACTACAAGATGGTGGTTATCTAATTTATTTAAATATTTGTAGTAGTTATCTTTAAAAACTACCTAATATTTTTTTTGCTACAAGCTACCCAATATTTACAAGATTATGTAATAACTTGTTCACATGCAAGGTGTCAGGAGTATAAGTAATTTCTCCTTGTTTAGTTTTTATTGCAAGGGTACATTTTGCCATAACATTGTCCTCTTTAGCATTACCAAATTTTACTTGACTTCTCACAAATTCATCTAATTTGACAAAGAGATCAAATTTACCTATCATATGATTTGAGCACCCCACACTATAAAGAAACTACATGTCCTTCTGAGGTTATTTCACCAAATTTCATATGAAGAATGTGGAGTGCTTTACATCTTCAAGATATTCTCTAGTATAGTTGTCTCTTGACTTATTCAAATCATATTTTTTCTTTCTAAATTCAGTTTCATAGTGTCCATATCATTCACAACATCTACAGTGGATGCTTCTCTAATCCTCATAACTCCCTCTTCTTCCTTAGTTGTTTCCTCTTCCTCGTCCTCTACCACATCCTCTTGATGTAGAAGACTCCCCTTGAATTTTGTTTTATTGAAAAGGGGTTGTAGACTTTACTTTAATTTTGATAATAGACTCGAAGTCTTGCACTGAAAACTACATGCACTCTTCACATGATTGCAAAGAACCTATCAACTTTTCAACTTTGAAGGTAGTTTTATCTTTACTCTATTCAATGGTTATGACCATGAATTAATCAAACTTTGTAGGAAGAGATCTCATAATATTCTCCACAACTTTTTTCTCTGTGATAGTTTCCTCTTGAGTTTTGAGATAATTAATAATAGTTTGAACCCTCATAATAAACTCACGAGTGGACTTATCTTCTCTCATCCTTAAATTTTCAAAATATCTTTGAAGGGTTTGAAGTATCACCAATCTTATCTCGTCAAATCCTTGGTATGTAGTTTTAATGGCTTCCCATGCATCCTTTGACTTTTCCATACTAGTTATGCAAGGGAAAATCAGTATATCCAATGCACTCTAAATGATGAAAAGAGCCTAACTATCCTTCTCATTTTCTTTTAAACAATATTTTTGTGCTTGTACTAAGGCATTTAAAGCATTCAGGTCTAGATGTTTTGTGTATCCTCCTACTAATTCCAAAAGGTCTTGAGATAATAGTAGGGTCTTCATCTTGATACTCCAATATTTATAGTTGTCTTTAGAAAACAATGGAAGATGGAATGGATAGTTGCCACCATTTGTCATTCTAAAAGATCTTGGAGAGAACAACTACCCTACTTGAAAAGAAAATCTCTACAACCTACTCTGATACCAATTGAAGATCTAAAAATAACACTTATACTATACTAATGAAATAAAAAAATCAGCATAGATACTAAACTAATGAAATAAAAAATCAGAAATATATAGCATCTAAAATTGACAATAGATATAAGAATAAAATAAAGTGTTTATTGAATGTGTATAATTATGAAAATATCAAATACCTTATAAAGAAAAATATATATAAAAGTCTTCTATGTGTACTCTAATGGAGGAAGACATGGTTTACTACAACAAAAATCTCTAAAGTAATAGCATGCAAAGAAATTGCATGATAATCTTAGTCGTTGATACTATGCAAATTAATTATAAAATTATTAAAAAATGATTCCTACAAGGTTGACTACAACATGTAGTTTTATTGAGCATGAAGTAAATAAAAAATAAAAATAAAAAATGATGCAAATGATGTAGTGGAATATGATGTGGAACTAAACCTTCACATTTTGAATGCATACACATTCTTGTCTTCATGAGCAGTGAGTGATTAGTGCATGCCTTTGAATGTTGCATGGTTTCAATTTTATTCTAGTAAGCTTCCATATTTTGGTTTCCTATGAGGTTCTTGTGGTGGATGTTGTGCATTTATATTGCCGTATATATTTCCTTATCTATCATTTCATTGAAGGGGTCTACCCTTTTAGGGTCTATGATGAATTTTTTTGTGAGGAGGAGAAGTTTCTAGTGTGGTACAATCGCCTTCATGGTGGATCTATAGTTAGATGATCTTATTGGTACTTTCAAATTTTTTAATATACATAAGATTTTTGACATAGTTGGTTGTGGTAGCTAGCTTTGAGTTGGTCAGAATTTTCTTGATTAGATGTGGGCCACTTTCTACAAACTTGGAGGATTCTAGTGCTTCTATTATCTATGTACTATTGCTTTTCTAGGTAAGATGGCCCTTTCTATTTTGGTGGTGTGTGGTTGCAAAAGCTTATTCTTTTCCAAAATTGGATTAAATTCTTTTTCTTTCTTTTGCACTTAGCTTTTTCTTATGGGTACTAAGAAAATGTTTTCTTTTTTCAAGCGCTCTTCTAGGATCTTGATTTTTTTTGGTTTAGTGAAAATTTTAATTTTTGGGGCCCTCTCTCTTATTAGAGTCAAGTGCTTCATTTTTAAATTTTCTCATTGACTTAGAGCTCTCTTATGTTTCTTCCTTAGGAGACCTCTATTAAGGTGAAGTCCTTCCTATGGTTTTTGTGGTACCTTCTAATGCTCTTTGGGTTAGATGATCATATTATGATATTGTCTCTTCAACACATAGCTCCTATTGAGGTGGAGATGTCATATATGGAAGTGACGATATGCTTTTTAGGTGAAGTTGATTGTGGGTAGGATATGTCTTCTCTTGTCATAGGTTATTAGAAGAAGGGATGGTTTTGAAAGTGCTCTTCTCCATGGTTTTGTCTTTCTATGGTGTTGATAGGATCTATTTTGGGAGATTGGTTTATTCTACCTTTTCTATTGATGATACTCTCTAATGGTGGTGGGTTAGGGGTTTATCGTCAAACTCTTTTCTTCTAGATGGTTCTCTCTTGTGTTGTGCATGCCACCTTAAATCCCATGTTGGCTTTGGGTGCCAAGTTAATACTCAATTTTGGTGAAGACAATTTCTCTATTCTTTAAAGATTCAAGAAGTTCAATGATACATATTCTCATGTGGTTAATCATGATGTAGGGAAGGGCTTCTATGTTACTTTTCATGAATATGAGTTGGGGGTAGTACCTTATCTAGTGATTCTTGTTGGTTATTTTAGGAAGTTAGTTTTTCAACTTCTATATTGCTATCTATTGATTGATGGAAGTATAAATAGGATAAGAAGATATTGTGAGTGGGGGGGTGGGGGGGGGGGGGTTGTTAATTAGAATCTTAAACACTTTCACTTTTCAAGAATACATTAACACATTCACAAGTTGTCTTATGCATGTAAAACTTATAGAAATAGACTTCTTGTACTTATAGATGTAATCTATCACATGCATGAAAATAAACACATAACACAATATTTGGTTGATAAGTAGGATATAATTTGGTTACCTAGAAACCCTAGGGTGTGGATGACACCCACAAATTTTCACTACTACAGTAATAAAGTTAACCTATTAGGGTTACAATGTTTGACCTTAATATATGATCTACCTTGTGAGGGGTCTATTAGGAGATTTTAAAAAAAATTTTAAGATCAATTTGTTAAGAGCTTCACTTAGATTCAAGTTGATTAGACCTAATTCAGTACTTGACTCTCAATTTTCTCTGTAAGCTAATTTTGAGTCTTCTTTTTGCAAATTCATCCTCTCTTCTGATTTGATTAAGATTTTCTTCCCCTTTCACTACTCTGATTAGGTCACTAGTTATACTAGAAATAACAAAACACTTCTACTTGATTTCTTATCTGATCTTGATCCTTCACTTTAGTATTCACATATTGCTCTTCATCTATTAGACTATTCACATATCTCTCCCTCTCTTAATCATACTGATCTAGGATAAAGTCTTCTCTATCTAAAGAGTTCTATAAAGAGTTTTCTAGATGCTTCCAAATTTTTCCTCTTCATCTAAGTTGTTGATCACATAATATAGGGGTTTGTGATCCACATCATAAAATATGTAAAACTCAATGTAACAACCACTACAAATATTAAACATTCCTTCCATGTCAGCTTGAAAATGGTTTACCTCAAAGTCTGAATCATTTCCAACTTGTATGTAAACTCTACATTGCTCGACACTTAATATCTCTAATACTTTGCATTCTATTGATTCTCGGTCTGTACTGTGCATGACACTTACTATGTCACTCAATTGTTATATACTTGAACTACTCAATAGGTGTTGAACTCGACTTTTATAGTAAATACTTAGTGACCACATACTTTCTTAACTCCTATATAGCTCAATATATACATGTTTATATACTTGACTTGACCTATATAGAGTAGCTCGGTTGAAGTGATGACCATTTGACTTTGCCTAGTAAATGACTAAGTGTTTGACAATAATAGACAACAATAGCTAGGGATAATAACACTATCTTTTTGGTAGCTTTAGGCTAGCCTTAAATACTAATGTTCTATCTTTCAATATCTTTCTCTAGTGTTTCATTAATGTTGGGTTTCATATGCTTTTTAAAATATTCTTGTAAAGGATTTTAGGGTCACCTCAAAACCTATTTTCAGTTAATCAAATATAATTTAGTTCAATTCTTCAAGGGGGATTTTATACCATTTAGACCATATACATGGTATAGTCTATTGAATTCTCATAATTCATAATCTATATGGCTTGTCTATGTTCTTCTTTGTCCCCATTGGTCTTCAAAGAATCATTATTACTTTTCTTGGTGGTTGCAGGGGTGTTCATCTCATCTTGGTTCACCTGATTTTCTTTATTTTTAACCACCAAAGAAATGATTTTATTCTAAATAGAGCTCGGTGAAGGAGGAGGCTTCTTACCACCTCAAAACTTTCTTTCAAATGAATCAAAGTTGTACTCTTCTTTTGAATTTTCCATTTCCATTTTCACTTTCCCTTGACCTACTTTCTCTTCTTTCTCTTCTTCATTATCACTATATTCCTCATTATGTGAGACTAGATCAGCATTATTGACCTTTGCCTCCATCTTTTTGCCCTAATTCCTAATTCCCTAATTCCCATAAAATTATTCAGCCCTTCCCTACCTTTTCCCTAGAGCTTGGCTTTTTACCGCTTCGATCTTCAATTTTCTTTGGAATCAGGTCAGAACCAAGCTTTTTAACATAACTATGTGTCAGAAACAAGCTTTTTAACATAACTATGAATCAAATTGGAGTTGGAGTAAAATAACTATTTAGGTTTGATAATAACTCACCTGAACCAATTGCATCAGAATTCTAATCAAAGTGCCTATAAAACTTTTCTTAGATTTTCAGCAAAATTATGGTGCTTTGCGTACCTCTTGATCTTTGTTCCCGGCTGCCGTTCTACGTCATCCACTTCTTTTCCCCGTAGAGCTTTCTTTTTGGAGACCACTTGATCGCATCCTGATCCCAAGTGAGCGATGTAGGATGAAACATTGCGTGTGAAGTTGAGCAGAGCTCTGGATCCTCTTATTATCAAAGCGGCAGAGTCATATGCAAAAGCCGCCGCCTCTGCAGTCTCGAAAGTGCCAAGCCAAACGTGAACCCCATGCTTTGAGGAATCCCTTGTCTCTGCCGCATATTTCCCCCAAGGGCGGCGCCGCACTCCTATGTAATGCTTCCCTTTTTCAGTCTCTCTTATTATGCCGCCTTTCGCTACAGTCAAATGAGTCATATGTTCTCCACCAACTGATGAAGTTATGGCTTCTTTGAAATCTGGGTTAATTTGAGCAGAGGGTGAAGGGGGTGGGGATGAATCGTCCAAAAACTAGAGTGAGATCCGTTGCAGAGCTGCATTATATTCCTCAGTTGTCATCGTAGAAAACTTGGTTAAGAATGAATTTGTTCCAGTTAGAATGGAAGAATGGTGAAGAAGGGTTTCTAAGGAGGGCTATTTGTTTGGTTGAATGAAAGCACGGTGAGTGTTATTTGTTTATGATGCAGCTATGTCGGGGGGCCGTTCTTCAATAATTTCGATGTGTCGCCCTCCTCCATTTGTTTCTGACGCAGCTATGTTGGTGGAAGACCTCTTTCGGTATCTTTGGAAAGTTGTCGACATGGACTGTGACGTAGATGTGAAAGGGTTGGAGTCATACACCTTGTATCTAAAAATATCCTTTAATTTAATTTTTATTTTTTTATTTAAGTACTGTTTATTTGAGCATTAATTTTTTTTCAAGGCATACTTATCGTAAAATAGTTAAAAGATAAAGAGGTAAAGATATTGGAGAGTTAAATTCATTTATATTATTAGTTATCAATAGACAAAGTAGAAAAAGGTTTGAACTCTCAATAATGTCGATTTAAAAAAGAAAGTAAATTTGTAAACTACATTAATAGATCTATAGAGAGTGTCCCTCCTACATCATCTAAATATATTTTCATACAAGAAAAATATCATTTACTATTTAGATATCGATAATACATAAATGGTTATATAATTAATAAATTGAGTTAAATTTTAAATAGTATATATATATATATAACAGCTATTCCTATTATAAATATGATTCAAAGAGTTGATTAAAAGGTGGGTTGACACCTTTAATTTAGATAAAGATACTTTAGCCAAACTCCTTTTCTTTAATGACTTAAAACTTATTGAATTGAAAGGGGTGTAGTAATATATTTATTATGAAAAAACATAATTTATTATCATAGATATATAATATGGGTATAATTTGCTAATTAATTTACTTAAATTTAACAAAGTTATCATACCTTGAACAATAACATCTCATTAGGATATTTAAATCATTCAAAAGCTATGTCTATTTTTCTTTTACTTTACAATGAATTTGGTATACAAAAGTATGGCAATATTATTTTTAAAATTTGATTGGCTTAATTATGAAATATATTGAACCGTATTTTTATGAAACTATAAAATTTAATTTCATAATGTCAAAAATGTTATTGCTTTCTTTCAAATTCCACTTTTATTTGTTCAACATAGCACCTATAAATATTATGGGGGAAGATCTCATGCCTAAAATAAAAATGGCATAGGTCATAGTAGTTGGGGGAGAACTTGTTAGTATGGTCAGACAGTTTGGATGCTAGCCCCTTTTCTGGGTTTGGCCTATGTTGCATGGTTGCGATTTTATTTTGGTAGGTTTCCATATTTTGGTTGCCTATGAGGTTCTTGTGGTGGATGTTGTATCTGTGTATATTGATGTATGGATTTCCTTCTTTATCATTTCATTGAAGGGTTTGTGGTTATGTGTAGAGGAGATTGCTTTCTTAGGGAGTGCAATAGTTTTCTCTTTTAGTTAAGTCATCTTTTTAGGGTCTATGATGAATGGTTTTGTAAGAGAAGTGTCTAGTGTGGTACCATTGTAGTGGTCATCTTCTGGTTGGATCTATTGTTAGATGATCTCATTTGTAGTTAAAAATTTTGTGATATGCATAAGATGTTTGACATAGTTGGTTTTGGTAGCTAGCTTCAAGTTGGTTAGAATTTAGGTGATCTAACATTAGACATTTTCTACAAACTTTAGAGGATTCTAGTGCTACTACTCTGTTTCTACTAGTGCTTTTCTAGATAAGATGACCCTTTTTGTTTTGGTTGTGTGTGGTTGCAAAAGTTTGTTCATTTACAAAAAATGGATTAAATGCATTTTCTTTCTTTTGTACTTCAATTTTTCTTATGGTTATGAAACAAATGTTGTTAGTTTTTAATGGTCCTTCTAGGATTTTGATTATTTTTGGTTAAGTGAAAAATTCATTTTTGAGGCCCTCTCTCCTATTAGAGTCAAGTACTTCATTTTTTAATTTTATCATTGAGCTAACACTCTCTTTTGTTTCTTCCTTGCGACACCTTTATTAATGTGAAGTCCTTCCCATGGTTTCTATGGTACATTTTAATGCTCTTTAGTTTAGATGATTATATTCCAATGGTTTCTCTTATGTGCTTAGCTCCTATTTAGGTGAAGATGTCATATATGGAAGTGATGATATGCTTTGCAAGTGAAGTTGATCGTGGCTAGGATGTGTCTCCTCTTATTATAGGTTATTAGAAGTAGGGATGATTTTGAAAGTGGTCTCTCCCATTGTTTATCTTTCTATTGTGTGGATGGGATCTATTTTGGGAGGTTGGTTTCTTCCCCCTTTACTATTAATGACACTTTCTTATGGAGAGTTAGGCATTTCTCCTTAAACCCTTTTCTTTGATATGCTTCTCTCTTATTTTTCTCTCTTTTATTAGGACTACCACTTGAGCTATGGGTGCCATCTTAAATCCCATGTTGGCTTTGGGTGCCAAGTTAGTACTTAGTTTTGGCAAAGAATATATATATATATATATATATATATATATATATATATATATATATATATATATATATATATATATATATATATATATATATATATATATATATATATATATATATATATATATATATATATATATATATATATATATATATATATATATATATATATATATATCCCTCCCTCCCTCCCCTTTAAATAATCAACTAATTTAATAATATTTATTCTCATGTGACTGAGCATGATATAGGGAAGGGGTTCCATGTTACTTTTCATGATTATGAGTTGGGAGTAGTACCTTATGAGGTGATTCTTGTTGGGGTTTGACATACTTTTTTGGGTTATTGTGGGAAGCTTATTTTCAATTTTCTATCTTTCTATTGCCATCTTTTTTCTAGCATTATAGCATTAACATCTATCTTTTAGTATCTTTTTCCAATTTTTAAAATCTATGTTGGGTTTTATATCCCTTTTAAAATCTTCATGTGAAGAATTTTAGGATCACCTCTAAACCTATTTTCACTTAATCAAATTTACATTAGTTTTGGAAGGGGGATTTTATACTATTTAGACCATATACATGTCATGGTCTATCAACTCTACTTTCTTGATGACCTTTCTTGGTTCTTCATTGCCATTGTTCTTAAAAGGCACATTATCAGTTTTCTTGGTAGTTGCAAGAGTGTTCATCTCATCCTGGTTGACTTGATTCTCTTTATCTTTAACCACCAAAGACATGATCTTATTTTACACAAAGCTTAGCGAGGGAGGGCACTCCATACCACCTCTAAACATTCTTTTGACTAATTCAAAGTTTCTATCTTCTTCCAAATTATTTGTTGCCATCTTCACTTTTCCTTAGCCTACTTTCTCCTCTTTCTCTTCTTAATAATCATAGTCTTCCTCATTATCCAAGACTAGATCAATGTTATTGGCCTTTAACTTCTTCTTTCAGCTAGAGCCAAGCATTTTGAGAGGTAGTTCCCTTAAAATTATTTTATCCTTCCCCACATTTCCCCTTGAGCTCATCATTTTACCACTTTTATGTTTAGTTTTCTTTGGACTCAGGTCAGAAACAAACTTTTCAACATAACTATGAATCATTCTCATCATGGTGGAATTTACAAATGGGAAGATTTACTTCTAAGAGGTGGGGTGAATCAAAAGTAATAATATTTAACCTCTAAAAAATTTTAACTGAAATCATTCACATGCATCTAATTCATCTAATAAACATGAAAGTAAAGACATGTATGAAAATAGATAACACAAGATTTTAGTAACCTAGAAACCCTCCAAAAATGAGAAGGTAAAACTAGGGTGGGGATGACACCCACAAAGTATTACTATAGCAATATGTAACTATTTAAGGTTACAAAGTTTGACTACTTCCAATGGTCTACCCTATGAAAGGCTTGTCTTGTTAAATACTTTACACTCTATTAAAAGTGACCTAGTTAAATGATTTACAAACACTCACTTGGAATGTTACCCTGTTAAAGGATTTAACACCTTGTTGAAAGGCTTAAAACATGGCTATTAAAACAACCTATGATCATAGGATTTTCATTCCTAATACAATGCATAGAGAGTATTAGAAATTCTTTACCCGATGACTTGCAATCTTCAATTCCTTATTCCAGATCCCTATTCTACTCTATCTATTTTGATCCTTGCTTGATTTTATATGTCTCTCCTCAAAATTCTGATACTCTATTCTTGATCAACTAAATTCTACAATGTTGTTATGTTATTTCAAAGTCTTTACACCCCTCTACACTTTGTTAGAATTCTCTCATAAACTCTTACTCATGTGCACAAATAATGGAGTTTCATCCTCCTTTTAAAAGCTTCGAAGACTTAGGGTTAGGTATGAATCTACGATCAATATTCATTCCTCTTTTCCCACTCAATTCTTTTACTTTTCCTATTGGTTGCATGCTTTCTCCATGTTTCTTTTTGGCCACATGCTGATTACATAGCGAATACAAAAGATTTGATCTTATCTTCATAATCCTTTGAGATTCATCGAGTATCAGCTCAAAAATGGTTTACATCTGAGTTTGTGAAGATATAAACTCATATGCTAATTTTGTGTTACTCGACACTTGCTAATTGCTGATGTTCAACACATATAGAAATTCTATCTCACTTGACTCATATAGTAATTTTGTTTCACTCAACATCTATACTTTTCTTGATACCTATAATAACTCAGCATCACTTATTACTCAGTACTTGATACTTTCTCATCACCTAAAGTTCACTTGGCACCTGTTGAATTTTTGGCTGAACACCTAGTATAGCTTGACATCTATATTATACTTGGTATCAACTTGAGAATTGGTTAAGTGTGTTGACACTCAATTGGCAAAACCAATTTGAGACCAACAATCTCCTCCTTTTACACGAGTTGCAAAAACACTTAACTAATCATTATGAGTCTGGTTTCTATGAGTATAATACACATCCTATTTGACATATGTACAAAACTTCAAAAACTTTTTCAAAATTTTGTAGAAGACTATATATCTCAAAAACTTGTAACTCCCCTTGAGTTGATGTGCCAATTCTATAACCAAAATTCCCTTAAGATGAATTTGTCTCATGTTGATGTGTCTGATACTCTTTGCCTTATCTACTCTCTGTCTGGTCTGTATTTGTTGTATTTGTAGTTCCTCTTTGTTTTTGCTCCCCCTTTCACATATCTTCTTGTAATTTTTGCATCCTTTTGGTTTTATTTCCTTATTTCTTCTCAAAACTCAAATTTTGAATATCTCCCCCTTTGAGTATTACACCCTTTACACATCCATTCTTATTATCTCCTATCTTTATTATATCTCCCCCTTTTTGACACTTATGTCCAAGGGTCATAAGAATGAATGGAATATTTATCCAAAAATGTTTTATTTACCTCTATTATTATCTTTAGAGAAGCATCCCAATTGTCTAAGGCAATTTCTAGTGCTTTGAGCTGGATGGCCATCTCTGCTACAAGATGTACAAGGCCTTCTATGGTAGAAAGATTAGGGTCTTTCTTTAAACCATTTTTTTCATAGGTCACTTCCTTATGTAGTACTTCTAGATGTAGGGTGATTGTAGATTGAATTTGTATTAGTTTGGCTTTGACATTAGCCTCTTCTACTGTTAATACATCTAATTCCTTCTAAGTGTGAAGCGTTGTGGAAAAATGATTCTCACTTTGAGTTGGATTCTTAGGTAGCTATGTGCTAGATATCTTAAGGTTTCTCTCCAAGCTCAGTATTCTCTAGGTAGTTTCTTGCATGAAATATGAGGAATCACACACATTGGAGTACAATGAGAATATGTTCTTAAGTATTGTTTTCACTTTCTCAACATTTTTAGCCAATTTAACCTATGATAGTACTATCTCACTAGCTATCTTCTCATTAACCTTCATTTGAAATTTATTTTTAGATCATTCTAATAATTGACATTAGTATCAAGGTATTTATTTTTTACCTAGTCCACTATGTTGGATAATTGCTCCATGATGGGCTTTGTTTCATTAGGTAAAGGCAAGCTGAATGCATCAAGGAATATGTCTTTGATTTCTACTAATGCTTTCTTTTTTCTATACTCATTTCTAAGTAACTCCTACTTCTTCTTTCTCTCAAGTGCCTCTTGCACTTCATTTATCTGTGCTAGGTTCATTATTTTGTAGTCATAACTTGGTATGACTATTTCTTCATCAAGTGCAGGGTCTCCATAGTGAAGTACCCTTGCTACCTTGATGGAGCTTGACCCTAGTATAGAAATTTTTAGGGGTACTACATTAGTGTTTGGCTAGTTGGTAGGAGTCCCCATAGTAGGTAGATTAACCAATGTTTGTATTGCCCCTTGCTCTCTTTCCTTGGGGGTTTTCTCCTCTTTCTTATCTTCTTCTCTTCTACCTTGATCAATGACAATGATTTAAGGAGGTGCACCTTGGCTTTGTGCTATAGGAACCTTTTGTCTTGTCTACTCCTTTGCTAACTCCTCAACAATCATTGTTACTGTCACTATAGGATCAACCTTAGCAGTTATGTCTTGTGCTGCTTGCTCTTTTGGTTGATCATCTATAGCTATGGGAGGTTGTGGAGGCAGTTCTTGTGTTTTCACCTTCTCCTTGGTAATTTTTGCTACACCTTTTTGTAACTCTTCTACACTCACCAAAATAGAATTTTTGCACAATTGTGATTGCAATGTTGTTTGGTGAAGGATCTTTTAGAAATCCTCTACAATTAATGGATTGATGTTCTAACCTAATGTGTGAGGAGCATCTTTCACAATTACTATTTTTATAGATGTAGGTACTATATGTGGAGGATTGGGTGGAGGCAATTGGGTGTCTTGGACAATTTGTTCTTGTTGTTGCTCCTCAGTTGTTGCCTCATCACCTTTATGTGTCTCATTCTTGTTACCTCTTCTTTTTCTTTCTCTCCTTCTTCCTTTTCATTTTCCTCTTCATCTACATCATTTCTTCCCTCAAAGGGATCTTCTTGGCCTTCTTTGACTATTGACAACCCATAAATCAATTTCCACATTTGTGTGGATTTCTTTACAACATCTTCTATTTTATTTTGCAAAATACTAAAGGCTCTATATTTAGGTGCAAATTTTCTCCCATGTTTCTTATTGGCCTTGCTTATTTGACCTTCAGTTAGGTCAGGCATAGCATGAGCCAATGTTGACTCCCTTATTTCCTTCTCCATATTTAGGCAATAATGTCATTTATTTTTTACAATGGAGCTTAGCTCCTGAGGCATAGAATTGTCAAGTTCAAGTGAGGTAGTCTTGAACTTGGCCATCATAGTGCAGATAGACTCTTCCACTATGTTGTATTCTTCTCTTGACAATTTATTAAAATCAATGGTCTTTAAATCAGTTAAATCTACATTATCCCTAATATTATCACAAACATTTTCCAAATTAGGTTTGGTGGAATGTTTTACCACTCTGAATTGATCATTGTCAAATTATGTCTTTTCTTCATTTGACTTTGGGGTTGCAACATATTTTCTTCGTTTCTTTTTTGTAGACCCTCCTTGCTTTGTGGCTTTTCTCTTTTTTTGTTGCCCTGTTGTTTGCACTTGTAGTTGGCTTAGCTGGGTTGAACTTTGTTGCTTTATTTTTCCCTTTGGGCTATGTAGTAGGCTATTTTTGTACTTTTCTCTTCTTAGGTTCAGCCTTGGGAGCATCTTGCTTGACACCTTTTTCTTCCTCTGGATCCTCACCCATACCTTGGGTTAATGCAAGTGTCTATTGTCCTTGTTCTTCTTCATAATCTTCAGCTTCTTCATCATCATCATCATCATCTTCTTCTTCTTCTGCAATGCCCTCACCAAATTTGGGTTTGAGTTTCTTTACTAATTGATCCTTTTTCTTTAATGTAGAGGTATTTTTTAACTCCATATCCACCTTTGATATCACCACTTCATAAGTACCAAAATGTGCTGCACTCTTGTCTACTTCTTCAGCTAATAATATAGTTATAGCTATAGATGCCTCATCTATATTTATCTCATAGCCAAGAGGTCTTACCCATCTAACCCTTGGTATTTCTACTTGTATGTAAGTATAATAAATATCTACAAGAAAGAATACGTCATTTAGATGCTATCCTACTAATGAAATTGGTATCCTTAGCCTGTGTTTCATGGTCTTCTTGAAATCTTCAAAATAGGTAGTCATTAATGTCTCAAAATTAGCTCCCATTTGTCAATGTATTCATTTACTTGAACTACTATAGACCTATTTTATTTTTAGATAACTTAACCAAAAGATGGAAATTTATTTTGTACATAGAAAAAAATACAAATCAAAATTGCAACAAATTTGCACTATGCTCCCTTTGTTCTCCTTATTGTTGCTATGTTCTCATTGATTTTTTGTAATTACAGTTCTGCAGGATCATAAGTATGATCCTTTTTCACTTGTTTATAACCAACATCCGCTATAATGCATGGTACACTGTTAAGTCTATTGGATTGAATAAATTTGTGTGCAATAACTCTAACAATAAAGTCAACAAAAGGGTCTTGGATAATGTCTATTATCATACTCTCTTGTTCCATTTGGCACCTCTGTTCTTCTCAATTGCTTCCTTGGAATCACTTCTAAGGGTTTTTGGCCAATCTAGGGTTGGATACCCTATTACTCTATGTACACTCCTTTTTGTTATTTTTACTATACCATCCTCCAACCATAAACTTCCATCATGAATCCTGCTAAGCACTATCCTAATCCATTCAATTTTTGAAAATTGTGGGGAATTCTAGGGCACATGTCAAACCATTCTTCTTAATGATCTCGTATTCATTTTTAAATACTCCATTTTCACATGATTTTTCATAGGCTTCCCTCATCTCCATATCTCCTATGGCTCCAATTTTGTAGTTGTAACATCTCCTAATATCTTGGATGATAGCTACCTTAGGAGGTATAATAGATAGGGCTTTGGTTGGGTTGTTTTTGTATGCCACTTCTGGGATTGACCAAAAATCTAGTTGTTTTACTTCATTTGACACTAGTTGAACCTCAAAAAACTCTTTCTCCTAAGGTTTCCTAGAACTAGAGGGCATTTGTGCTAGCTATGGTTTTAATCATGAAGAAAATTAAAACTACATAGCTTGGCACTAGTGTAAATACCTTAAATTGATGAAATTATGTTGAATCACTATTGAAATCTACTCAAATGTTGGATTCTCTGCTTTAAAATAATTTTGCACTCTTCTTTGTCTTTTCTCTTTGTTCATGATGAAGAAAAATGATTCAAGATGCGATGATATACCCTACTTTCATAGCATTTAATGCTTATTGTGTTTACGACTATCCACTTAACTTCTTAAGCATTTCTTCATTACTCAGCTTCCATTGATTTTCCTCTTTACTCACCTTTCACTACCAACTCGATTGTAGCTAATCATTCAGCTTCTACTAGTTTTGGCAAATAACTTAGCTTGTACTAGAATTTTACTTAGCATTTGAGGGAAACTTTTTCTAACTTAGCAACACTAATGAAATCTTGAAGTTTTAACTTTGCATCTCTATTCATGCTAGTCTTTTCCTTTTCAATACTTGCTTGTTTAGGAATTAATGTATGATAAAGCTTTATATATCACTTCCATATGCCTTATTTTGCTTAGTTGGTTGACGTGTGATCACTTGACCTTTTAGGTGAAGTGATCCCTTCATTTGATGTACTACTCTCATCTTTCTTCTTCCATGTCTTATTCATTTCTCCTATTATGTGTTCAACATCCACTTTTTCTTTTCCTTTATTGAATTATAAGTTGGGTGCCTTTGACCTTGTTGGGAAATTCCTACTAATATAACTAGTCTTCAAACAACTGAAACATGTGGTTTGACTTAACCATCTGCTATTGTTTCCACTGAAATGTGTTCTTATGAATTTTTCATGAATGTGTTCATATTTTTGATATTTTTCTTTGGATTGGGCCTTGCCCTTTTTTTGTAAATTATGAAATAGTAAAACTAGGCTGATTTAATCAGGTATTTTGAATATCTATGCTATGAATTAGTATTATGTACATTGTACAGTCTAAAATATAATAAATAAAAACTATAGTTTTTGGCTTCTCAAATAGTTGATCTTGTTAGTCTATAACTTTGTAAGTTTATTTTTGGCATCTTGATTCTCAATGCACTATTGAAATGTTATTGTTAGTATGCAATTTTGTTAAAAATAGTTAACTATTAATAATTAACTATTTTTCTTTAATTTGATTGGTTAAAACAAATGGAGCTTGAAGAAAAACTAAAGATTAATAGATTATAACCTCAACAAAGTTAAATATAATTTTGATCATTTATGTTTCAAATTTTTATTTCATACCTATCTTGTCACCTATTCCTAACTTTTTTTTCATTATTACATCTTTTAAATGATGAAGAATAGTTTATAAACAATTATCATAATTTTCAATATATGTTAAATTTAATAATTTATAGATATTTTAACTATATAATATTTTAATTTTGAAACTAAATAATAAATATGAATAAAAATATAAAATTTTTAATTATATTTTTAAATTGCAATTATTTTATTTACATTAAACAATTGTCATTATTATTATTTCATGATATCTTGCACCAATTTTATAAAATTTAATATATCTTCATTGAATTTTCCATATCATCTTTACAATAAAAAGCTTATGATAGAAAAGAAAATTAGTTTTATAATAAAAAAGAAAATCTTTTATTTATATATATTAAAACTATTATAATAATTATTATAAATTATATTATATATAATATTTTATATAAATAATTAGATTAACATCATTATTTTGACATGCTCATTGCTCAAACTTTAAAGTAAAATAATAATAATTAATAAAAATTTCTTTTATTTTCCTCTATATTAATTAATATGCTATGTAAATTGAAAATTCTTTTTAATGACCATAGCTCAATTTTGGGCTAAATTTTAAAAGATTGAAGATAAAGTCTATTTCTACCCAAAATTAGGACACCTGTACTTGGAGATTCTACCCAAAATCTCAACCGTTGCATGAAAGAAGGATCGACAGCCCAAGATTAATTTCAGGCTAATTTGGGGAATGCTTTCCCATGTGCCTAGATTCATCCAAAATTGTGATGTGTGTGTGGTCAGTACCAATTGGAAGACTCAGGTAATATTATTAATAATTATGTTTATAAACAATTATCACAATTATCAATATATGTTAATAATTAATAGATAATTAAACTATATTACATTTTTATTTTGAAACTAAATAATAAATAAGAATAAAAATATAAAATTTGTAATTATATTTTTTAATTTTATTTATTTAATTTAAATTAAAATATTGTTATTATAATTTATTAATAATTATTAGTACGTGTTGGTAGGTACTAGGCTTAGAGCTAAGAGCTAAATATTTTATTTTCAATGTGATTCATTAATGTTAATATTTTTATTTTTTTTAATGTAAATGCATTGGTTTATCTTTTATATTTTAATGTATTTTTTTATAAATCATAATATGTTTTTTGTCATTCAATTATAAATAATATTACTTATATTATATAATCATTTAAGATTTATTATTATTATAAAAATATTATTATTATTTATAATTATTTATTATATAATAGAACATATAATATAATATAATCTAATCTAATTATAACCATATGATATATACATAATAGAACATATATATCAATCATTATATAATATATTTATGAATAAAATTTAAATTTAAATTAACATCATTACATAAGAATATAATTATATTATATTTTTAGTAATTAAAATATTTTATATATTATAATAAATCTATTAAATTTAAATTAGATTTATATAAAAACTAAAGGCAAGTACTAGTGGCACTTGTTTCATATCTTGCACCAATTTTATTTTATTAAATTTAATATATCTTCATTGAATTTTTCATATCATCTTTACAATAAAATGTTTATGATAGAAAAAACAAATCATTTCTATAATAGAAAAGAAAATCTTTTACTTATATTATATTATAACTATTATAATAATTATTATAGATTATGGTTTTTATATTTTAAAATTTTTTTATATAAATAAAAAAATTTAACCCAAAATCGAGACATGTGTACTACAAGATTCTACCCAAAAATTGAAATCATGATCATTGACTAAAAGAAAGATTGACAACCCAAGATGAATTTTAGGCCGATTTGGGGAATGCTTTCCCAAGTGCCTAGATTCATGCAAAATTGTGACACGTGTCCATGACAAGTGTCACGATTGACACATGACATGATAGTAGATGACTCTTGACAACATTGATATCACTCCACAAATTCACTCGAAAATCATATCAAATCATTGATAATTAAGTTCTATTTTTATTTATTTATTTATTTAAAATGAATGAATTTATTCAAATGTATATCAATGTAATAATTTTTTACTTATTATTATTATTTTTATGTACATTACTAAATTTTTGAGTCTTGACTCTTTATGTCGTTTACATGTACATTGTACATACTATTAGTAAAGTACCTAAAACCATTAATTACTTAATACTTTCTTTTTAACTATTAACCCTGTATGTTATGAAGTTGAAAGTTCTCCAAGTCGAGTCTAATACGATAGGGTTTTTAAAATTCAAAATTTCAAAGACTTGCAAAATTCCATTTTGTATTCTGAAGATTGAAAGTGTAAAACTTGAGTATCAAAACATAACACCAATTATCCAATCCCGATTTTAGGCATTTAATTTTTTAAAACATTTTTTCATTGCAATTTGTAGTAATAGAAATCTTGTTTTTAACTATCTTAGGTTTAAACTTTATAGTTTACAATTATTATAAATAGGGCCTAAAGAAGAAATTTGTGTAATAACTAGTAGCAAGCATGGGCAAAACAAAGACAAAAACCTCCCATATGAGTGCAAGCATAAAGAAAAAGAAACACATTATAGAACTCAGGCAAGTGCTACAAAACATAGGTTTTACTAATGAATGTCATGATATTTTTTATGCTATTATCCATGGAGATTTCAGAATCATGAGAATTAGACATTCATTATTTAATAAGTGGAAAGATCCACTAAAGGGAAAAAATTATTACAAATATAACAATAGTATTCATGCACATACAAATAAACTAGCTACTCTAGTTACTAGGTTAGCAAACTTCGTTGTACTCAATGTATTCCGTTTCGCTAAAATTGTAATGCTATGCATTTATAATTATGATGAAAATAGAAAGGAAATTGTAAACCAAAACACTCAAGAGGAAATTTTATCCACAACTGAGAGTGAATTTTTCACTTTGTTAGACCTAGGGCTAGGTTTTAAACTAGAAAGCTTTAATGAGCACATTGACTTGGATAAACTAGCACAGGATTATGACAAACTGGAAAGTGTTTTTCAAGATTCATTTATTAAGGGTTTAATAAACTACAAGTCCACTACTAGTGTTACACTAGACATAGACCATAAGCCTCCTTATTAGTATGATATTTTTGTTCCATGGGTTTAGAATACTATTTCTTTGTTATCATTTTGTCTGGGATTGGATAGTAACAAGGAAGTGGGGGCCAATGTTCTTGAAATGATTTATAATATCCATTATCAAGGTCAGTTAGTTGAGAAGGTAGATGTAAGATATAATTTTGTTCAGCACATTTTTGAATCTATGCAACAAAAATTACTAATGATTAAACAAAGTACAACTATAGGAAAGATGAAGACATTTAGGCTCATAAGTTACTTGTACTACCTTCTTTTAGCAAAGAATCACCTAATATTTGAGACAGAGAACAACAAGCTTGATATTGAGGTCTACAAGTTTGATGAGAAAACCTAGAAGAAATCAGAGACTCCAAGACCAGTATATAAGTGGACACATAAGATGAGGATGACTTCTACAAATAAAAACTACAACCATTTTGTACACTTATTTTTGGTACCTATTTACCAAAAAATCACAAGAACTTTGATGCCTAGATTGCGTGTGTCTTGTAAAGATTGCATTCAACTCAAAAGTTAGATTCAATTGGTTGACTGGTTCTTCATGGAAGAGTACATTATCTTAAGGTTTTATAGTTTAGGGGTTGAACATTGCAAACTTCTATTGCATGTTATAGAAAGGGTTTTTGCATTGTAATATGTATGATAGATGGAGAGTACAGATGAACTTTTCAATGGACAACAAAATAAAATGATATTTCCTTCCTTGCCTTTCACAATTGGAGGCCTCACATTTGAGAGAAAGGCTTTCAAAGTGGCAAATGAATTGGTAACTTTTTTTGGCTTTGATTTTGTCAATCACTGAAATTATGATCCACTAAACATAATAAAAATGAGTCTTATTGCCAATGGAAACTCTGTGAGAAAATATCAACATTAGGAGATCTCATTGATAGAAAAGTTAAAAAACAAGGATTCATGGGATGAGGTTAAGAAATAGATGCAGAAACATGCAACAGAGAATAATATTTCAATGCAAGAACTATCATCCCAAATTATGACATTGCACAAATTAGAGCCTTTGACATACTTAAATTTCTACAAGGAGGCATCTAAACCTTCTAAGAGGTCTATGCCAAAAGAAATTAAAGAGGCATGCACAGCTGAATTGTGATGTCAAACCAAGATGACTATTTCTTGGAAAATGAGGCAAAATTTGGGTGAACCAATGACATCAGCTATTTTTGATAAAATTGAGGAGGATGAATTTTTCAGCAACTATTGGAATAAAGAGCATCCAACTATTCTATATGATTTTGTCAGTGACAGTGATAATGAAAGACAGAAGGACTTCGAGTCTAATGCTGACATTCAAGGTATTAAAGAGTCAAGGTCAACTAGGGGTAGAGATATTGTTAAACTTCGAATGATTGATTCTATTAAACAAACATATATTAAAGGGGCAACTATGATACAAAAAAATAGGTTATGCATGTATAGGGCCCATTGGTGCAAGTAGTGAAGGGATTTGGAATCCAGTTCCAATACTTGACCCTCCCAAAAGACAATGTAAACCAATCATTGGACTCTCTGAGATTGAAGATGAATCATATAGAAAGTGCAAAAAACATTATACTTTTGCTTTTGAAGGTCATCCCAACACATTATTTGTTAAATCTTCAAATCTAGTTTTAGTTGATCCCACTGGCACTAGCATGAATGAACCCTTTGCAAAAAAGCAAAAAGTTATGAAAATTACACCATCAGCAATGTCAGTGGTTACTTCACCAATGTATGCACCATTAGCTTCTATACAAGACCAAGAAAATAGTCCTAAAATACCAGAATTTGGAATGGGCCATCTCCAGTCTATTGGTAATCCTCAAAATACAATTGTAGGTGGAGTAAGTTTAACTAGAGTTGGAGAAGCATAGAATGATACAATTGATAATTCACCTTTCAAACACTCAATTATGTCAGCAAACCCAAATTTTAGTTTGATTGAGTTTGCATCAAAGTTTGAATAGACAAGCAAAATAAATAGGCAAATTATGAAGACTTTGAAAAGTGATGCAGTTGTTGAATGTCAAGGATCTACTAACAGAATATTTCCAACATATGATCCAAACAATGAAATAATGAACTTCATGGCTATTATGCCCCTGGGTAGAGATAATAATCCACCACAAAATGTAATAAATTCTAACAATATACAAGTTACCAATCTTCAAATAGATTTGTCAAAAGTGAAAAATATTGACAAAATCAATATATCAACAGAGAGAAACAAAATGGTCTACTCTACACCTCTGAAAAAGGAGAGGGAAAACAAAAGGCTTGCAAAGCAAATGAAAAAGTTACAGGCAAACCTTGATAATGTGAACGTAAAGGAGGATTTAGTAGACAATAGGTTCAAAGAATTGCAAAATAGGATAAAGAAATCTTCTCCTACAGAGGTAATTGTCCAGCAAGAAAAGATGAATGAACAAGTGCAAAAATTGACTAAAGAATTGGATGAGTGCCAAAAAAGACTTCAACACGAACAGGTCTCTACTATACAGTTCTTCAAATCTATAGAGAGTAGTGCATAGGTAAAAAATAAATAAGAATTGACCTGGACTTTTCTATCAAGGAAAATAATAATTTGATGATTGAATTGGAGAATGAAAAGAAAAATTCAGAGTCTAGGGCAAGGATAATTTTTAATTTGCAAAAGGAATTGGGGAATGAGAAGAAAAAAGAGGAGTCTAGTGCAAACACAATCTATAATTTGAGTAAGAAATTGGAGAATATGAAACAAAAAGAGGAGTCAACAGCAAAACCTGTTAGTGATTTGAAGAAGGAATTGGAGAATGCGAAGAAAATGGAGTCTAGTGCTATTGCAAGCACTAACACAATCCACCATATGAGAAGGGAATTAGAGAATGCAAAGAAAATAGAGTAGTCAGCTACAAAGAAAATCCTTGATTTGAGAAAGGAATTGGAGAATGTGAAGAAATAGGAGTCTACTCAAAGACTCCATGATTTGAAGAAGGAAATGGACAATGCAAAGAAAAAGAAAGAGTTCACTAAAAAGACAATACATGATTTGTAAATGGAACTCAAGGATGAGAAGAAAAAAGAGGTAACTAGTGCAAATAAAATCCAAGATTTGAAGAAGAAATTGGAGGATGAGAGGAAGAGAGCAACTAATTGGCAAGGGCAACTAGAGTAAATCCAAAAAAAGAGTGAAAAAGAGATGTCTGAAATGAAGAAAAAGATGGAGAATGTAATGGCAAAAAATAGAACGACCTCTTCCAAAGACCATCATGTGAAGGATACTATAATAAACATGGTTAAGCTTATCAAACAACAAAATTGGGACAAAAAAATGAAGAACAGTGATAGTTCGTTTGAATGACTTGATGTAAATAACAATCTCAAACTTGTCATTGAAAATGTAAAAAATGATATTGTGGGTAAAAGAAAAATCTTCACCAATTCTTTAAAAAATCTTTTTGACCAAATTTTGAATAAAGTAAATAGATCTAGTGACAGGGATTTGGCAAACCATGGAATAAACAACTATCTAGATGCCTCTGTAATGACCATTGAAGTCTGTCACAATTGTGAACAAGTAATGAAAATAGTTGAAGCTCTCAAATCTACTTCCAAAGACTTAATGAAGATGAATAACATCATACTAGACTTGCTAACTATTGGATTACAAAATCTAGCTAACTCAGATGGAAAATTCATTGGAAAAGAAAATTACATGAAAAGGTTGTAGAACAACATTAATTCTGATTTAAGAAACTTGCCTGAGAAAATCACTCTAGAAAGAATTGCAAGTTGCAACAAACTATTGTCAACAATGAATGAAGTTATAGATAAATTCCTTGATTCATGTAAAACTATCTCTCAAAAGTATTTATTGTTGACGAGGTTACAATTATTTAGCTGCAAGCTCAAACAAATGGAGCTTCTAGATGATGCAAAAATGGAGTGCCCTAAATAAATTCATTGAAGTTAGGTCATCTTCTCAAATTGAAACTATTACTATTGTTGATAGTGGCAGTAACAACTAATAGCATTAAGAAGTAAAAACTTAGTAAGTGATAGTACTATAATCATTTTGTTACTTGTTGCTCTTTAATTTCAAATTTTGGATTTAATTTCAACTTTGTTTTTAGGATAGTTGGGCAGCTAGGCACTGGCATACTATTACTACAAAGAGTAGAATCAGTAGATGGAAAATTTTTATCTACTACTTGAGAAAATTGTACAATTGGCAATGTGGAAAATTGACAATGTGATTGTATACCAAAGAAATAAGAATCAAAATTGGCAAACTTAAATCGAATCATCGAATCATGTGAATTGCGTGAATCACCATGATTCTTGGAACTATGTTGTATACACATAATATATTATGGAGTAATAATCTAATTATATATACAATTACAAACTGATCTATAACTATTGTTGCTCCCTTATATCTACAAAAGGGAATTTAGGGTCAATGGTCATTTCAATTTGACAACGAGTCATTTGCAAAGGGTTGTAATTGTTCGTGTTGGTGTAAATAAGTATTTACTTATTACACTTACTTAAGTTACTTAGGTTAATTTATTATTTTATTATTTATTTAGGTGAGACACTTAGGAGTTTGTGTACTCTGATAGACATACACAACTCTAATTATGCACATGGTGTCTATAACAATGGAGTTTGCTTCATTCACCAAGTTTTAATGTTGACAACATAGTTATTCGCACTCCTAATTTAGCACATGTTGTCTACACCACTGATTTGCATGATACACCATTGTAGGCTTATCCTCACATCATCACACATATTTCTATGCTTAATGGAGGATAACCCATTTCTGGTGGACATGTGCCTAGTTGTATGACTTATAATGATGCTGACTTCTATGCATTCTAGAAGCTCTCCTAAGGCCTTTATATATAGGCATTCCTAGTGTACTCTTGATATGGTCGTATGGCATGTTGAATATATATCGTCATTCTGATCATACTCTCTCTATTGGTCTACTATGTGCTTGTGTTGAGTTATTATTTCTTAGGTGAATTCTGGCCTAAGCCAAATTTTTACATGGTATCAGAGCTGAGGGAGAATCTATACACATAGTCATTCTAGACTGTTCATGCTTTAGCACTTCAACCTGAATCCAGAGTATCTGCAAAAATTAGGAGTGTCTAGAGCCAGATCTGGCCTCACCATTACATTTGAAGCATCAATTTGATGAAGATCATCTATAAATTTGCCTATGCTAGGTGAAAGTTGATCAGGACGCAATTTTTCTTTTGCAAATCGGAACCCAGAGGCCCTAATTTGTAGCTCGAGGATGATCATTTTTTGATCTACTTAATTATTTGTTCAGATCTTCTTTAATTATTTCTCTACAATTATTATTTTCAAATTTTATTTTTTGAAATAATTGCATGCCTAGTTGGGCCATCAGAGAATTTTTTTTTGCAGAACTAGGTTGTCAGATCCTAGCTTTGCAATTTTGAATATTTATTAATTTTTTAGGGATAGTATTAAATCTGTGAGCACCATATTCAACTGGCCATACCATTTTCAATAGCAAATCCAAGCAAATCTGGCAGCTATCAATTCCACTAGCCCCAGCCACCTTAATCATGCCCTTTGTTCCTAACAGCCTTTCATTTTCTTATTGTTTGAGCACTTCCATTTTATTTGGTGTTCATGGTGTGAGTCTTTTAAAAGTCTTGTGTAGCTCTCAACCCATGCATGTGGGATTAAACCTACACAATTTTCACTTCTAGCTCACAAAAAAAGTATTTTTGACTATAGCTTGAATTATCTCGTGCCACAAAATATAAACCTTGACATCCATAGATTGGTGTTCAAGTGCATATTCTAGTGAACATGAACATACTTGGTTGTAATCTATAATCTACAACACCGCTGCTATAGCCTAGCACTTGCACCGTGCAGTAGAAAGTTACTCGACCAGCCTGCAAAGAAGACACAACATGTGACACAATAAACAATTGCCACACATAGACCAATACCCTTGTGACATGTCATTGGGTGCCCAGTCAACTTGTGACTATACTGTGCCATGTTTGTAGGTGACAAATCATTGCCAAATCAGTAGGCCACGATAGTAGAATCATACAATCCTAGTCATCACCACAGACAAATAAATTAGTGACATGTGCTAGCATAGTATTCATAGTCAACTGGATGCCACATACACTACCTCATCATCTTTTTCCATATAGTTTGTATGGTCGATGCAACATTCGTACCATACTGACATCATCACAGGGGTAGGAGGCACTGACATCATCAAGTTTGCTAGCTTAAAACTGACGGCCATATGACTATCATACCTAGGAAAATTAGAAATACTGTGATGGTCATATGACTGGCAAAGTTAACCCTGTCATTCATTGATGCAACCCCTCTCTAGATTGATTTTCAATTTTGTAGTACGACTTCGGGAGGTCATAACTTGGACATCCTTACTCAATATCAGGTGCAATTTTTTTTAAAATTTGGGTGGAATTTCCTAAAAATTTTAGTGGTGTAGTATTTTTCTAGTTTTGGTGCATAGATTTTTCAAAAATTGTATTTTTTGGTGACTGTACCTACATAATACTACATTTTGCAACTTCAAATGCTCTATATAGGCACATTTGGAGTCAAAAACATGTTTCATTATATAGAAAGTACATTATTTTTTGTCTACCTTCTAGATCTACTATTAGATTGTAGAGTTGTGTGGACAAAAGTGTCACTTTCAGCAATAGGGCCTTTATTTGCTTTCTATTGCTTCAGAATTGTAGCACATTTTAAAGTTCCAAATTTTTAATCCATATAGAATTTGTAAAAAAAAAAATCAAAAGTCCATGAAGGCCAAATTGGCAAGTGGCCCATTGTAATTGCACTACTAATAAAGTGCCCAAAGCATCTATTTTGGGGGGGTTTCTTGATTAAGTGAAAATGGGGGGTGTTCTTGGCATTGTGTTCTCTCTTTTCTGCACTTTTCTTTCATTTTTTGCATTATGGCCTCATAACTATGCTACATGGTCTATCAAAATGTGGTATCACTTAATACATAATGGAGTTTCACAATATGTAGATGGTACTCTTCCTAAACTAGCAAGTGATAATGTATTAGCAAGTGTTATTTCAGTTTGGGTAGCAATGGATAGGAAAGCCCTAGGTGATATATGTTTGGGGGTTGATGATAAGATCATGTATCAAATTAAGAAGAAAATTAAGAAGTGTTCTACATCCAAGGAAGCTTGGAATACCCTCAAAAGCCTATATGGTAAAGTTTTTGAAGAGGATGTTTTCAAAAATGAAGATGAGCTTGTCTCCTTAGATCCTAAATCATTTGATTCAATACAAGATTTCATCACCAAGGTGAATGAACTAAGGACAAAGCTTACTAATGATGGGAGTTCTATCAAAGATGAAATATTGATCTATCTCATACCTAACAAGCTACCATCAAAGTATTCCATATTTGTATCTTCTTTTAACACCTTAAAGACTACCTTAGGGTGTGCCTATAAGAAAGTCACTTTTGATGAATAAGCTGGTCTATTGGATACTGAAGAAAAGAAGTTGAAGTAAATGGGGATTCTCAAATCACCTTAGTCTAAAGCATTGGTGGCCAACAATGAGGGTTCTCAAAATTCAGATAGAGAATCTTAAAATAAAGGAAAGAGTAAGAAGAAATAGAAGAACAAATCTGCGGATGTAGAAAAGACAACGCCACAATCCAATCAACAAGGCAAGTCCTTGAATTCCAACAAGAAGGGGGGAAAAAATAAGGAGAAGAAGAAGTGTGCCTATTGCACGAAATTGGGTCATGAAGACCATGAGTGCTATCTGAAAAAGATTGATGAGTTGACCAACATTGTGAAGAAACATAATGTTCCATTGCCTAATCTTTACAAGGAGAAAGGGTCTTCTTTAGATTCAAAGGGAAAAGGCAAGCACTCATGGAAAATTCAAATTCTTCAAAGGAATGGATATTTGACTCAGGTGCCTCTCATCACATGGGTTCTTCAAAGGAGGATTTTTCTTCAATGAAGTAATCAAAGGTAGCAGACATCTTCATGGGAGATGATAGAAAAATGGAAGTTGAAGGAAAAGGAAATATGGAGATGGAAAATAGAGAGTTTCAAAATGCTCTCTATGTTCCAAACCTAAGTTCTAATCTCCCATCAATCTACCAAATCACTCATCTTGGAGATGGAAATAGAGTTGAGTTCCTTCCAGACTTAATACAGGTGCATAGTCTTAAAGATGACTCCTTGGTTGCAATGGGGAAAGTGAATCATAACAAGAGGTTATACTCTTTCTCCCATTTGATGCCCAAGTCTTCTTCAAAGGCCTTGTTATCATAATCAAATTTAACAATGCAATTATGGTATGAGTGGTATGGTCATCTTGACTTCCACTATCTTTAGCAACTTTGCACAAATAGAATGGTCAAAGGTCTACCTCAAATCAACTTTTCTAAGGCTGAATGTTCAATAGATTCAGTGGATATGCATCTAGAAGGGAAGTTACATAGAGGGAAGTCTTCAAGAGTACCAGGTGTTCTTCAAATTGTTTACATGGTATTAGCAAGTCCTTTAACATTCAACTAGGGTCGCTACATACTAACTTTTGTTGATGACTTTTCAAGATACACTTGGGTCTACTTTTTTCATAGTAAGAATGAAGTGTTGGAAAAGTTTCTAGCCTTCAAGAATCATATTTAACAAAAATCAAGAAATCCACCAAAGTTCTAAGAATGGACAATGGAAGCATGTATGTGACTAGAGGACTTATAGACTTTTACAAACTTGAGGGCATTGATCTTCAAACTTAGCCAACATTCAATTTGCATAAGACAGATGTTGTAGCTTTGAGTATCCAAACTCTTAAGTCTATGGCAAGTTGCATGATACAAGCCAAGTCTCTAGAACCATCATTAGAAATCAAAGAAATCTCTAGTGCCACTCACATTCTTAATTGGTTTCCTCATCTAGCCTTAGATGGCAAGACTCCTTTTGATGCATGGTACAACAAAAAACCTATTGTAACACACTTTATAGTCTTTGGTTGTCCTACATGGGCAAAGACATCTTCCAAGGGATGCAAGGCATAGTTAGCTTGACCTTGTACTTTCATTGGTTATGAAGATAGTGTGAAGGCATATAGACTTCTAGATCTTGAGACACATAAGATTTTTGTTGAGAAGGATGTATACTTTGAGGAAAGTTCACCTAGCTTGTGCTCTAATCCTCTTCACACATCATATTATGTGAAAATTGATAGTGACACCAGTGATAGTGCTTCAATAGATTCAAACATGTGAAGTTCTATTGAGATATGTAGTGAGAGGTCACTACATGAGTTCAGTCTACATGCATACATTGCCACAGTGATAGGTCCAGAACAACAAGGTACATCTAGTCTTCCAGCTTTAGTTTCAATGATAGATTTGGGGGACAGTATTGATGATCTGCCTCTTCTTCTTGATGTAGTAGCTCCTTCTTCAGCTGTGACAAGGGTTCCATCTGACCTTCTTGTTCATTCTCTACATGATCAATCATTACAAGTTGAAATTATTGTGGATACTTATGATCTGTAGTTACTGAAGGGTTCTTCATTAGTTGCAAAGACAAATAGATCTTTGAGATAGGTTCTTTAGCTAGTTGAGTAGGTTTCAGAGACATCTCTTAACAATGGGATTATTTCCACACATAGTGGAAACATCTTATTTGTACCTTGGCAATTGTTTCTTCATAAGGGGAGGAACACCATTCTATAGTCTTGGATTAGCTTCTTCATCAGAGTAGCCACTTTTTGAAATTTTTCTTTGGGTGGGAAGCCTATCCTATCTCTCTTTGTCCTCTCATCATTCTCTATTGTATATACTAGATGTATGTGGTAATGGGGGGTCTTGATTACTCCATCCATCCATGCATCCCTATTTATCTCTCTTTTTGGGGGAGGGTTTTTCCCATGAGGTTTTCCTTCTTTCTCCACTTTATGAGAGATTGCATATCATTATGTACATGGGTACCTAACATGGCCTAGTATCCAAGACCCATCATGCATTTCATTCTAGTTCGTAAGCTTAAGGGTATTTGCCTAAGTTGCACTTAAGGGGGGGTGTTGGTGTAAATAAGTATTTACTTATTACACTTACTTAAGTTTACTTAGGTTTATGCATTATTTATTATTTTTCATTATTTTATTATTTATTTAGGTGAGACACTTAGGAGTTTGTGTACTCTCATAGAAGTACACAACTCTAATTATCACATGGTGTCTACAACACTAGAGTTTGCATCATTCACTGAGTTGTCATGTTGACAACATAGTTATTTATACTCCTAATTTAGCACATGTTCTCTACACCATTGATTTGTGTGATACACCATTGTAGGCTTATCCTCACATCATCATGCTTATTTCCGTGCTTAATGGAGGATAACCCATATTTGATGGACATGTGCCTAGTTGTATGACTTATCATGATGCTGACTTCTATGCATTCTAGAAGCTCTCCTGAGGCTTTTATATACAGACACTCCTAGTGTACTGTTGATATGGCCACATGGCATATTGAATATATATCATCATTCTGATCATACTCTCTCTATTGGTCTACTGTGTGCTTGTGTTGAGTTCTTAGTTCTTGGATGAATTCTAGCCTAAGTCAAATTCTTACAGTTTGTAATTGTTCAATGTATTATGTTATAGGGTGATTTATAATTATAAATTATATTATAATTTTTTTAAATAGAGCTTATTCTATTAAATACATTATGTTACAATTTCTTAAAGAAACTAGAATCAATGAAAATCTCAAGATGTTAAAAGAATACAATCAATGAGAATCTCAACATGTAAGTTTGTAACATCAACATGTTCAAAAAATAAATTAAGCATCTATAAAAGGATAGTGATTGAAGGCTATAAAATGACTTCTAAAAACATAATTAATTAGAAGATAGAGTCTTAGATCAATGCTACTACTACTAGCCTACTACTTGAATCACATAGAAGTTAGAACTTGAGGTTGAGAAGCTGCTATAGTTTCCAAGCCACCTGGACCAACTCAACATCACTACCATTAGAATCCTCCTCATTTATTTCATATAACATTTCATTGTTCATTGAGTTTTCTTCAGATTCACTATCAACATCAATATGCATGCCAATGGCAACATCATCTTCATTGCTTCCAATATCAAGACGTGAAGCACTGCCACCACCACTGCACTACCACTACCACTACCACTACCACTACCACTACCACTTGGGTTTGAAATGTTGGCAATCCCTCTTCATTGACATTAGTTTCTCCAAATTTCAAGAGACCTATCATAAGGGAAACTATCTACCTCATACTTAGAATTATAGAGCCTCAAACAATTATCTAGATTTTTGTCTAATTTGTTTCTAACCTTTGACTTGAGGAAGCCCAAAGTACTAAAAACTCTCTCATCCTCCACTAAACCCAATATCATTGTCAAACATAAATTGGTAAGCTTGAAAGATTCTAGTATTGACTCTCTCAACTGATTTCTGTCACGAGGATTTTTCCAAAGCTCTGTTACCACTCCCTCTTCATTTGGGTTCTCCATAAGATCATATTGCTCCCCCATTATGTTTGCAAAAGAATATGATTGATCTCTTAGTCGAGATTCATCTAAAATTCCATTTATATTTACTCCATCAATTACTTTAGGCTTGCAAAAATGCTAAATCAAAGTTGTCATCCTTCTTCAAAAATTAATTGGACAGTTTAGAGACCAATATTGTGCAAAAATAATTGACATGGCATCCTGCAATTCCTCTGGGAGGAATCTCAATCTAATTTCTAACCAAAGATTGTAGCAAACTTGCTTGACAGAGTTAAGCATAGAGTTTTTGATTTGCTTGAAGTCTTCACTTGTAACATGTGAAAGTACCTTCTCTTGTTCTGATTCAACTTTGCTTCTTGCTTCATTGGGGTTGGAGTCAAGGTTGACATAGGCATAGTACTACATTGGTATGTCAATTCCACATACCCTAGCATAAACCTCGTCATTTGCACCAAGATGAAAAAATTTCTAAGGATTGTTCAAATCTGTGATTTCTATCCACTTTGCAAACTTTGATTCATCTAATAGTAGTAATCGATACAGAGTATCCAGGCTATTACATGTCATTTTATGCAACTTATTATATTTTGCAATGTACATAGCTCTTTGTTGAACCTTTTTATAATATTTCTCATGTCTTGTAGCATGGGAAGAATAGTTACTAAAGTTAAGAGTATCTTAACATTAGTTAGACTTGAATATAGCTGAGGAAATTTGTCTCACATAGAGTGGATTAGTCCAAGAAATGAAGGATATTCAAAGATTACTCAATGGGCTGGTCGATCCAAATAGATCCATCTACTATCATTATCTTTAAGAAGCTTCTTCCCATCAGTAAGTCCTTGAGCAAAGTGTTGAAATTCTTGGACTTGTTTTACACTTTGACAAAAGTATTGGTAAATCTCTTTGATTAGAGATTTCACTTTTCTTACACAACCAAAATTGCTAACAATTCCAAAAGATAGATTCATTTGATGGGCCATGCAATGAATGAGAATAGTGTAGGGTGCCAAATCATTCTTGATCTTTTTGCAAAGACCACTTTTATGACCTTGCATAACTGAAGCTCCATTCACTCCAACACACAACAACTTTTTGGACATCTCCATTTTATCCAAACCTCCACATTCAATTAGAGTACTCTTTAATAAATTATATAAGTTTTCAGTTGTCGCACTATAATTCAATTTAGCAATCAATAGTAGAAAGCATTGATGGAAAATATTGTTTACAATATTAACATGCATGCATACCTAGGAAGTATTATCAATTGTTGTAAATTCATCTAGAGACAGTGCAATGAAATTCGAGTGTTTTATTTTTTCCTTCACATCTTCTTTTTCAACCTATGCACGACATCTAGCCCATTCCCACCCACTATTTACTAACTAGTGATTATTCAAATAGTTTCAAAGTTTGAAAAAGTGCAATAAGGTAGTAATTGAAGGGTAGCCTTTCATAGGATGTCCTCTACTCCAAATATAAAGACCACAATCAATTGAACTGCTTTCCCATATTTTGCACTTCGATTGCTTTCTTAATGAAATCTTCAATGGAACCTTTTACTATAGAACACTTCTCCTATATTTGCTAGTGTAATTAATATATTTTGACATTCCTAATGTCTAGATAGCTACCATTTATTTTCCAAGTTAGCATAGATTTTTCAACTCCATCTATAGTTTCCTTTTTGTAAACTTTATTGACATGGTTTTCTATTGTATTAAGTTTAAGCTGTAATTTCTTCTTCTTCTTTGTTATCTTTATGCAAATTTTATAGCTACATTCTACAAGAGGCTCACCATCAATTGGATTGGCCACTACTTCAATGATCCAATACTTTTCCACCCATTCTAACTGAAAATTCCTCTTGGACAGATCCCAGCGAGATCGATCTTTCTTTGATTCCAATTTTCTTTTCCCCTTTTGTGCATGAACATGATTTATGGAATCACTTTTGGTTTTCTCACCCAACAGGTCTAGGACCAACTCCAACTCTATAATATTAGTTTCTAACTCCCTACTCAAGGGAAGTTCCTCCAAATCATGTTCAAGTTCATTCTCAACTAAGATATTAAGTTCACCAACTTGAACTTTAATACGGTTTGAGTATCCAACTTGTCATGAATCTCCATTTTCAATAAACATTGGAGATCTAACTTGTGAATCTTGTAGGTTGCCAACATTTCCACCACCATAATATGCTACTATGCTTCTGCATTTTGGTAATGGTGGCCTCTCTTGGCTTTCAAGGATCCTACCGAAACCCTTGTTACCCCTCTTGTTTGACATTGCAAACTGATAAAGGCTGGAAAAAATAAATCAACTTAGTTGTTGAACAAAAGACTCAAATAGTAACAACTAAAGACTATGAACAGTGATAGTAGACTGCCTAGACTACATATAATAACAATAATATGATTTGTTCTCCAAAAAATGGTACTACTACTATGGTACTATGGTCTACAGTAGTAAAAAATATAATTCACAAATCTATAGGCTATCTGAGTATGTGAGATGTCTAGTCACTGGTGGTAAAACTAAAAAATAACTAGTACCACTATACTAGTATAGTAGTACCACTGTCAACATAAAAAAATTAGAAATCACCTACCTTTAACAAAAACTAGTGTCCACAAGTCAATGGGAAATGCACTCAACAGTTTGAAACTTCAGCAACAATAAGAAATGCTAGTCTCCAAACAAGAAAATAATGAATTGTGTAGAATATTAATATCTTATATTCCAATCTAGGTTGGCAAATTATGCAAGATTAACAAGTGGGAATGTCAAACGTAGGTCAAGCGCACCTTCCTATGTATAGTATAAAATAGTTGGCTAAACAAGGTTGGTGGTTGACACATGTCGAGAAAATGGTAGGTGATGCCCAACCCAAGGGAAAATTATTTGGTTGTAGTAGTGGTCAAATAACATGTACCAATAAGAAAAAAACATGCAAAAGCTAAAAAATGTTTAAAATAAATGTATCCAAAATGTATATTGCATTGGTGATTGGACTGATATTTTTGATCAATCGTGTGATAACTAATGGGTGACTACCATGAGTATTGAACCCAAATTTGATAAATATCTAGCGATGTGGTTGGCCTACATTACATGTGCTATTCACCAAATGACGATTGGCTCATGAGACGAGATCACCAAAAGGTGAATATTCACCACTAAAGTAATCTCTAGACAATTATTTTCTTAAGTCTTATTTACCAAGTCACCTTACATTACCATTTATGTTGATGTATGTTCTAGATGATTGTGTTGTGTATTATATTACTTTATGATTTATTCTATGGATATCTTTATGTGTGGTGTACTCTATGATGGATATGGATGATGTTGATATTGGTTTATTTATATTTATTGTGACTATGAGACTTTATGATTGTTATTGTGATTATGAGATATCCATTATAGGATGCATAATTCTATCAGATGTTATATTGAGATAGACAATGAATCCTTGTGTGGATGTGACATTCTTTCCTATGATCCATTAATTTACTTGGTTGAATTTAATTCTTATGGTTTATGAGAATAGTTTTAGTATTGTTTGGAATTTTTTGAATGGGGCATTAGGGTAGGTTATCTCGGTGTATAGTTGGGAAGTGACTTGCAATGGGGGTTGGGGCCCTAAGTGGCTGCTAGAGTAACTTGAATTGTAAGTTATTTAATTAAGTGATAATACCACACAATGAATGGGGGGTTTTAAAATAAATTTGAAAAATATTAAGTGTTCCTCGCACATGCCTTGAGTGCTAGTATGGGTTAGGATGGGAGTGGGAGAAGATGCTTGATTGTGATCTTGGATAGTTAGTTTCCTTATCTATACAAAAAGATTACCAATGCCACATAGAATCACTAGTGGGTTGAGGTCCAGAGAGACTAACAGTGTAAACTTAGAGTTGAATCCTGTGTTAACACTTCCCCATATGCATCTAAGGTTTCCTATTTATATTTATATTTTATATTTATTTTTTTGGGGTTACCTTTGGGATCTTCTTTTCGTACACGTAGTATTACTTGTTGTAGAGATCTTTTAGGATCCTTTCCTAAGGTTTGTGCTATTTATTATGTGTTTTGATTATCAATATGTGGATCATACATTATCTCCCCTACATGGTGGGAGTGGTATCCTAATTAGGTCACCACACAATAAGGAGGAAATGACTTCTTTCCATTTAGGCCCCCCTCAAATTCACACCAATGTTGGATGCTTGTTGATGCAATTGTACCTTTGTTTTTCTTATAATTATCTTGGATATTTCAATTTAGATGTCGTATTGATGTTTCATTTATCTTGTATTTTAAGATCCTACGAGATGATGTATTTATATTTATTATTACATACCCTACAATATGTGTAGTGGATGTTGTTATTTGTATGTACTTAATTGTATCAGTTATTCTTATATACCTTCTTGTGAGATTATGTATTTGTTAGTCATTTATGATTGTGGACATTGTTCTTAAGATTAAAAATAATAAATAAAACCTTCTTAATGTGAACCAATGTAAAGGAATCCTTTGGGAAATGAAAACAACATTTTTAATTTTTCATGTGTAGATGTGTATGTGTATATTGCTTCCATGTGTTATCTAATGTTGTACAAGATTTTTTTAAAAATGTTCAATAAAATATTGTAACATTGTAGGTTATTTTCTCTTGGATTATCAAGCGGAGCATTACATAAGATCACTCATTTGTTTGATATGTTAGAAAATTGGCTTGTGCAAGCGAACCAAAATCCTAATAGTGTAGCTTCTATTGAGACTATTATGAAGGTTCTTACTTATGATGATAATAAAATCTCAATTTCATGTGGTATCACCTTATTAACACTCATTCTAAGCATTTGATAGAGTATTCTCAAGAGCTAGGATACACTACTCCTTCCACAACCATTGGACCTTCCATTCCTATTTCCACTACTCTTCCTAGTATTACTACTTATGTGATACTTCTCATGATAACTTCAATATGAGTCTCTAGTCCTTTAAGTTTTTGTCTTCCTAATATTTTACTTCTCTATAAAGTTTCTCATATATACATAACTTCTTTGTTACCTTCATACAACGTCATTCCTTTCACCTATTCCAATCCTACAGTAGTGTATTTTCATGTTACCTTACATTGTAAAGCTTTATTAACACATCCAATATGTGCATGTCTATTATTGCATCTTTTAATCCTAAAATTAGTATCTTGGGTTAAACCATCACCACTTTGCATCAACAAGTGGTTCAATTCACTCAATGTATGTATAATATGCCTACATGTGATATTTCTAATCCTCTTTCCTTAAACATCCTTCATGGTTTCATCCCAACAAATATTGAGATAGCTCATCTTGAGACATATAATGGTAAGGCCCATCCTATGATTCATGTTAGGACTTTCCAAACTATATGAATTTTTTTTTATCACAACTATATAGGCTCAAAGCTAAGTTGTTTAGGTATACTCTTAGGGAAAAAGATTTGAAAGGGTATTTCTCTTTACCCAGATATTCCATTTATTCCTTCAAATGCTTGCCAGTATTGTCATTCAACAATTTCAAGATAATATTTGTCATCAAATTTCTTTGACTAATTTAATGTATTGCAATAAAAATGTCAAATAAATGGTAAGTGACTTGATTGTTGGATTAATAATTTGTATGCTCAAATACCTTATCATATGCCTGATCATCTATTCAATGCATTTTCATTTCTAATTGACAAAATGTTTTAGAGTAAAAAAGCATATACTAATTATAAGCATGATCTTCTTCCTTTGACTAAAAAATCTATTGTACTCTGAGGTCTTTCAAAACTATTTGTTTTGTTGAATAGTTGATAGTTATGGTTTTCCAACAGAGTGAGTCTTGTGGGGTGAACCTATGTCCCCCGACCCCTTTTTTTAAATATGCAACTTTCTAATTTTTAATTAATACCTATTTCAATATCTTAATTAGGCTAATTCCATATATTTAGCACTTAGATCTATCTTACACTTCTCATTAAATTAAATAGTTTAATTTGAGATCTACATTTACACATATTTAATCAATCTTTGCATTGCATGAAAGAGGAATTTCTTATGTACTTCCTCGATGTAATTTGTGTTTAGAATTGGCATCCCTTTAGCCCCTTGGGTTTTTCTAATCTATCTTCAGTTATATTTGGAAGCCCTTCCTTCTCTTGCATTTTTAATGTTAGTGTGAAAGTGGTTAGTTAATGTACTCATCTCACATAGTTTATATTTTAAAATTCATTGGCCTCAATTTCACCTCTCAATACTATGCAATGAGGGATGATAATACTATTTTATTCATAAAGTAATATGACTCTTGGTCTCTTAGTAACATTACCATTGGGAGCATAATATTTCATGTGAACCTAAGTTAGCTGAAGCTACAAGCTTAAAATGAGAGGGTGCCATAATTGAGAACAAGATCTCTAGATAGTGCAAGATTTGCATGAAGTTCACTTATAAAAGGGAAATTATGGTTTTTGTGTCTAATAAAAATGGTAATGTAACTTATTTACCCCATTTGTATAATCTTATTTTTCTCTTTTTTATGAAGTACTTCACCATAGAAGGTCAATATACCACCTTCCACAAGTATCATTTTTATATCTTTAATCACTTTGGAAATGGCCATAGGATTAATTTTTTTTTTTTCTCTATTTATCATTAACAAGTATCATAAACAAGGGTCCCTCACTTTTTCTCCACCAAGGCCTAATTTATTCTCTTTATTCCCTTTACCAAGATGAATTTGAAAAATCTCCATTTGAAAATCACCTTCTCTCTTACAACCAGTTGGAACAAAATGAAAAAGAAGATTTGACCAATAGATCTCTCAAAATTGATGCAGTTGAGAGTAGGGATCTCCCTAAAATATCCAATTCTTGTAGGAAAAAGACCAATCCTTTTGGGAAAAAGATGAAAAGGAATCCAAAACCACTAAGGAGGGATTCTCTCTTGAATAGAACCTTCTTGACAACACCCACAAGAAAACAAAATCCTCTACAGCTAAACCCATTCCTTTAAGAGAAAAAAAGTACCAGCACTTAAAGAATAAAAGGATGACCCCTTATATTGACATTAATAATGATGAGGATAGGGATGAGGAAACTAAACATATTGGGAAGCTGAATCATGCTTGTAGTTTGGGGGAAAGAATGTTTTCTCATGTCTTCAGTAAAGAAAAAAAAGAAAAAGTAGATTTTGGAGGAAATTTCCCCAAAAAAGGATTTGAGTAGAATATAGATGAGGAGGATGAGTACACTGAGAACATGGATGATGATGATTATGTTGAGGAGGGTGGCGATATTGAGGAAGAAGAGAAGGAAACAGCAATGAAGTTAATTCTAAAGTTGAGTGAGTTGGAGAATATGGTAAATATGGTCTCTAACTCCTAAATGTTAATAATGATCCTCAAGACAACATAATAGCTTTCCTTATTATGCATGAAATAATTTAACTCTCATACCTCCAAACTAAGATATGAGACCTTCAAAATTGAATTTCTTCTCTATAACACTCTTTAACTATGTTGATGAATGAAAAAATTCAACTCAACAATTATTTCATTTCATTTCTCTATAGGGTGTTTGATGGGAATATGAAGGGGGTTTTGTTTGGAGATTTAATGGAAAAATAGAAAAAAGAGAGTGGATAGGAGTAGGAATGACAAACAATAAAATGAAGACAACCAACATGACATGGACAATGAAGACTATCATAGGTTCCTTAATATACATCTAATTGCTAGTTTGTTTTATTTTTAGGCTTCCCTTATTGTTAGTCTACTTTTCTTATGATAGTTATAAACTTATGGTTAGTTTTCATTTGTCACAACATAGTTATTTTTTGTTGAACTCTTGGGACTCTAAGAGGATAAAAACTATTAGTGATGGTAGTATTTTGGGAAACATTAACTCTTTAATATTCTTTTTGATGATTACCTATGACAATATTGGTCTTAGTAGTAGTAGTGATAGTCTCTCTTTGCATAGGTTTCTTTTAACAAACTTTATAAGGATTGGGATAAAAAATTTGAGTTTAATTACTAGTTTTTGTTGTTGTTAGGCTTTCCTTATTGTTACTGTACTTTCTATATGATAGTTATAGAAACGTGATTAGTTTTCAGCTATCACAACATAGTTATTTTTACTGAACTATTGGGGCTATAAGAAGATAACAACTATCAGTGGTAGAAGTATTTTGAGAAACACAAACTTCTTAAGACATTTTTTGATGATTACCTATGACAATATTAATGTTAGTAGTGGTATTGATAGGTTCTCTTCGAAAATGACTATGGTTATTTTTTATTAAATTTGTGGCTAGATGGCTCTTTGGCTAGTTCTCCATTGTAATATCCCTAAGTAGGGATTCTAAGTGTTTTCTCTTGTCTAATAGGATTGAGGAATTGAGTAATAATACTTGTTTGTTATAACCTAAAGGAATCCATTAAGTTGTTTCATTAAATAAATAGTAGAAAATAAAGGAAAGAAACATAGATTTTCTTATATGAGATGTCAATTGGTAGACATTAGAAAAGAGAAAAATTGAATATCAAATATTAAAATTTGGGATAATAAAGTAGATTGTAGTAGAAATAAAGTGGGAGTGTTTGAACAAACTATTAGTTTCACCCACCCAAAATCAGATAATTTCCATCAAAATTAAGTTTAAAAGGGTGAATATATTGAACTATTTAAAAACTTTAAGTTTTTATGGAGGATCCTATTTGATATGAGGGAGTTGGCACTATTAAGTATTTATCCTTGGTTTGAGTTCAATCTTCAGGTTTTAATAAAATAACACCTCACAGTACAAATGGCGACTTCATGCCCAAATCATGACTTTACTAAATTCATAAGCTTTAATAAACTCATCTTAAAACACTAAATCAAATTTCTAATTAAATTTATGCAGAAAAAGATAGGAAACCTTTTAGTTACTAATAGGATGCAAAGAATATCTCATAAAATAACTATGCACAGAAAGATAGAAAGTCTTATAAAATCTTTAAGTGTTTTAATTTATTGACATGATCCAAAGAATATCTAATAGAATAAAGATGGTCATACTATAAAACCTCGATTTGGAAATTGAACAAGGAAATAAAACTAGCACTTACACCTTTGAAGGGTGCAAGGGTTACACCAATAGGATTATATATATAAAATGATCTTTGCTAGAACATTTAATAAGATAACTTTAACTTTGTTATTTTATACATCCCAAACAACTATAATTTTATTCTTAGTGCAATTTGATTTAGGTGAGATTCCTTTAGTTTTCATATTATCATATTTGAGTAATTTTGTATTTTGGAGTACTTGTGAAAAGTAAAAGTTAGTTGAGTACAAATGTGATCTATAGACTTTACTCTAGACACACACATAATTTGTAGTTGTTGTCTCTCTATTTTACCAATGTCAATTGTTCTTCCCTTAACCTCACTATTCCCACCACTTTCACACATGATCTTACGCTCATGGTGCAACTATGCTTTCTATCCAAAATCCATTTCTAATGTTTAAGAAACCTTGACAATGACCTCCATGGTAACCTTTACTTATGAGTAAGCAACATGATGATGTGTTCACTTTAGTCATTATGGACATAAATTATATTATGATAAGAACTTTAACTATTAAAAGATTATTTGACTTAAGTATGATAGTTATATTGTAAAGATTAAAAATCATGTACTGGTTCATATTATATAATTTTTAAAATATATTATATAAGTCTAATTTTATTTTCCAAAGTTAATATATAAATATTATGTTTAAAGAGTTTGTTGGTATATGATATTTCTAATATTTTAAGATGATAATAAACAATAATAAAAATTAAATATATTATATTTTAATTAATCTTTGTTAAAGTAATCTATAGATTCAATTTTTTATTATTTATTGTAAATAGTATTGATGAAATTTTAGTAAAAATTATTAATACTCAAGATTTTCTATTACAATTTATTATATTAGCAATATAATTTAGGTGATTTTTTAAAATATTATATTTAACTTATGTTGTGTAATAGGTTATAATAAATTTTGTCAATTTGCAAGTACTAGAATAAATAGTGCAATATCAAAATTATGTAGTGCTAAAGGGAATACTTTCCATTGAACAAGTGTCAAATTTGTCATATACTCATTTAAAAAATTCTTTCCAGTAAAATGATTGGTATGTATTCTATAATTTACAGATTTATATAAATTAATGTAAAATAATATTTATTAACTGAAACCTAAAACATCTAAGATTATAGTCTTGTAATTCTTTAGTCTTAGAGAAGAGAATATTCTAGAGTATGGCATCTCATATTCTAAGACACACACATTTGCTTGATCTATCTATTTTTCTTCAATATTTTTTAAATTATTATTTTCCCTTGTGCTTTAGAATTGAGAACACTTTCTCGTTATCATTTCTTCTATGAACATTCAAAAAAAGACCTACCAAATTTTATTTTCCTTTTCTTAATCAAATACACTTTTACTAGTTTGCTTAATCTTTTAACTTGTGTACGTGGAGAAAGTTTTCACCCCCTTCAAAAGTACTATCAGATTCTCTTTATTATTATTTCTTACATGTGTGCATAATATAATTCTTAGACTTTTGCAATGCCTTCATTTTTAGTCACTTTTAGTGGTAAAGCTATTTACCATATTTCCTCATTTTATTTTTGAATATGCTTTATCGTTTGATAACATTAATTTTATAATTTAGACAATCTTTAATAGTTTCTATAACTCAACACTTGAATCCATAACTACCAGTACAGTGCAAGAACTATGCAGAGACATCATTAGGAATAAAAGAAAAGACCAAAGTACAGCTACACGTACAGATTGTCTTAGTAGATGAAAATTTAAAAGACTTGTTAAAAATCTAATTTTTTAAACCCTTGTATACTGCAAATAATCCGCATACTAATTTGGATTGCAGATGAATTGTATTATGTATTTGCTGAAGATAAAACATTGCACATTCATGCATATTTATTAATAGATTATTGCAATAAATTAAGAACTAGTCATAATGGATCATATGAAATTAAAAAAGGTTCTTATTGATTTGTGTTGATGATAATTAAATGATACATGTACATTTAATTTAAATAATCAACTAAAGTTTATTTTTAGAAGGGATCTCTTCCTACAATTACGTTAGAACAACACTCAAAATATTGTTGATTTCTACCAGACTAGATAAAGAGAGCACATTTACAAGCATTTTCCAATTTTATGGATAATGGAAGAGTAAAGGCAAATGAGAAAAACACGATATTGGAAATGGAAACGGGGTAGAGAAAATGACTGTCTACCCATCAAACCATTCCCAACTCATCTCCACAAAGGCCGAGAAGCCATCTCAAACAGTGTTAAAATCTTTGAGTTGCCTCGGATGTTGAAATCCTACTACCAAACGAGTTTCTGGAAAGCACCCAAATTAAGGATGGCTCACAGTGCAACAACCTCAATATGATTTCATGAAACATCGACATACCTTCTCTGAAAATGTTGTATTGGATAAAACCTTTCTGAAGAAACTATTTTGATTTGGCCAAAAAAAATTAAAATGGGTGATGGGGGAGAGGATTGGCATCCCTTCCGGCTTCAGATCTTTAGTAGATTCTCTGATGGTATAACATCTTATTAAAAATAGGAGAGCAGTCGGAATGGATACCTGGCAAATTAGGGCTAATCGCAAAAAGAAAAATTGCAGTATTAAAGACACCATTTTTGGTATCTACCGCAATAGTTTGTGTAAGTTATCTTGAATGAAAAATAGAACTTGGACGAGTTCAAAGTTTCCATTTAGCAAACTGACTTTACGGGCGTCATTTGGTTTTGCCGCTTAAATATCTGGCAAATTATAAGGTTTATAATTTTTTTAAGGTTAGTAAACTCAACTTAAGACTGAATCTAAATTATTACAAAATCTGTGCAGCGAAATAGGATGCAAAGAATGTCTAATAAAATGCCGATGAGCATAATGGAAAATATATGATAAATACTCACATCAGAACACTGAATCAAAATTCTAATTAAATCCGTTCATAGAAAGAGCGAGAATCTTTAAACAGGATGAAAAAAATTCTGATAGAATACAGATATCCATACCATAAAACTGTCATTGAGAACATATAAACAACAAAAGAGAAAACTCAGGCAAAATCTTGAAGGTCACAAATTTTTTAGGGTCTGATAATTACTCACCTTAAAAAATTGAATCAAAGTTCTCTTCAAAGTGCGTATGATTCTTTTCATATCTTCAGCAAAATTATGCTGTTTTGCGTACCTCTTGATCTTTGTTCCCGGCTGCCGTTCTACGTCATCCACTTCTTTTCCCTGTAGAGCTCTCTTTTTGGAGTCCATGTGATGACAGGCTGAGCCTGAAAAAATTCTACAAATTTTTAAGGTTTGATAATAACTTCACATTGGAACACTGAATCAAAGTGCCTAAAAAACTTTTCAAAATTTCCGCAAAATTATGCTACTTTGCGTACCTCTTGATCTTTGTCCCCGGCTGGCGTTCTACATCTACTTCTTTTCCCTGTAGACCTCTCTTTGAAATCTGGGTTAATTTGAGCAGAGGGTGAAGTGGGTGGAGATGAATCGCCCAACAAATAGAGTACTGAGATCTGTTGCAGAGTTGCATTATATTCCTCATTTGTCATCGTAGAAAACTTGGTTTTGAACACTCGAGGCGGCGGCGGCGGCTAATGGTATTGTTTGAACGGTAGAATGGTTAAGAAGGGTTTCGAAGGAAGGCTAAAAGTTCCACTTGGACAATGACAGACTTGTCAATCACAGGGTAACTGTGTTTGATTGAAATGAAAGCGTTATTCCGGGCACAATCGGAGGGCCATTCTTCAATAATTTCGATGTGTCTCCCTCGTTCCTCTGTTTGTGACGCAGCTATGTCAGTGGAAGGCCTCTTTTAGAATCTTTTGGAAAGTTTTCGATATGGACTGTGGTGTAGATGGGTAAGGGTTGGAGTCATATACCTTATATCTAACAATATCATTTAATTTAATTTTTATTTATTTATGTAAGTACTGATTTTTTTTATTTATGTAAAGTACTGATTTTTTTAATTTATGTAAATACTGATTATTTTAATTTTTATTTGTTTATGTGAGGAGTGATTATTTATTTACGTAAGTACTGCAAGAATAGGGAGTGGTCCCATGAATCTCCTAAAAAATTAATAGGATGATATCTTGATATAAAATCTTCGTCTTAGGATTTTCTTTATGAACTTGAACACTTGAATTTACAGCCAACATGAGATAAAAAGTGAAAGAAATGATACTTTTACAATGTAATGTTTCATCATAACAAAACCATACCCATAAATCCTCTTATATATGCTATCTAAAGTAAAATATTCTATTATGGGTTTAATAATCTTCCTTTATATTTTCCTAATTAAAGTTGGGGTTCATAAAAAGAAGTTTTTTGCCTTTCTCTAGAAATTGTGTCTCTTCATCCATCTTGGGGGACTTGATAATCACATTGTTTCAAGTCTTTGTGTCCTTTCAGAACTTCATCCCCTTTGTTGAAAGACCATTAAATGCAGTAGCAAAATCTTCATTAATGATGGTTTCTCTACCAACTAGAGTTAGGGTGCCATTGTCTTGACCCTCAATGAAATTAATGGTGGCCTAAATATCAATTTTATGCAACTTTTCAAATTAACTCATAACCCCTCCTTTCTTCAATTTCTACAAGACCTTTGGCCCCTTCCTCAAGTGATAGAAAGAGGTAGATTAAACTCTCTTCAAATCGCCACCCATGTTCCTAGATGTAGATACCTATTCTTAGTAATTCAAAAAAGAAAATTAACCAAGAACAAAACCATTCATGACACCCACAAAGTATATGATGCATTATATTATTCTTTCAAGCTAGCTATCATAGTGGATGAATCACATCATTATGACAAAACTAAAGGTGCCCTATCCAATCCAAGATAGCCAACTTTTCCCATTTTAGGATTTCTATAAAACAAAAGAAGATATTTAATATCTTCATTTTCCACTCCATCCCATATGATTACTTCATTAATGTTAACCCCACTATTAGGGAAACCATGGACCACATTATTGGTTTCCCTATATGAATGTGTGATTTAAGATTTTTTCATTGTTTGCATAATATCTTAAAAAAAAAAAAAAAAAAAATTTGGAGGAGAGAGAAAGTGACGAAAATGGAAGAAAAATAATTAAAAATAGAAAATAGGAAAAGTGGAGAAAAGAGGAATCTCTATTTTCAAGGTGCATGGGTGGCATAAATAGAAAATAATAAAAATAGTTGTCATTCCATTAATCGAGGTGTGTAGGTGGCAAGTTCCTTAAATCATGCATTTAATATTTGTTGGGTGCCTAGTTGTATTGGGGTGGGAATTTAATATTTATTTAAAGGTAGTTGTATTTACCTTTTATCCCACATTGGTTGTGTTTGTAATGTCTTGGGTTAGAAGTGCCTATTTAAGAAAGGCCTATTATCATTTGTAATCAAGTTCAAGAAGTTGAAGAAATGGAAGCTCTTCTAATGGAAGTTGGAGAAATAGAAGCTCTTCAAGACAAGCTCTTCAAGTAGAAGCTCTTTGTATGTAATCTCTTGTAATAGATTTCAAGTATTAATGGATGCTTTATGAAGCATTTTTGTCATCTCTCTCTATCTCCATATTGTTGCATTTTTTATTGTGAGTTGGTACGGGTGGTGTGGCTCGTCATCAGTGGTATCAGAGCAGGAGTTTCTGAGAGTGCGGACAGATCGCCGAACATGAGGCAGTTTGCACCAGGACCTTGAGTTGGGTGAAGTTTGTGAAGAAGTTCTTGATTGTGTAGACAGAGCGCTGACTGTGAGGCAGTTTGCACGAGGTTCTTGTTTTGGACGAGATTTGTCTTCTGAAGACTTGATTATGGAGAAGAGAAAGAAGAAGATGACTTTTGTGATTGGATGGATTCTGAGGATTCCTCGACTTGATAAATTTAGAGCAAGAAATCAACAATCATTGCTAGTTGATTTACAGAAGCAAGTGAATGAATTAGAAGCTGAGTTGTGGAAACAAAGAGCATGTCACCAGAAAAGAGATGTTGATAATTCCTTGGATGTGGAAAAGAAAGAGGATCCAGTGGAGTATGAGACATGTGGTACAAAAGAAGAGCAAGAGGATGTAGAGGATATTATTTGCGAACCAGAAGTTGAAGAAGATGAAAGAGAAGAGGAAGAGCATGAAGATAACCAAATTTTTATGCCAAAAGTAGATGAAGGTGATTGGAAGACTAAAAAAATGGAGGAAAATTATAGTGCCTTAGTTGGAGATCAAGCAAGTGGAGTAGTAACATGCATTGTTGATGACATAAAAGAGGCAAGCAAAGATCAAGATGTCAAACAGGTAAATTCTTATGAATCATGGGATGTTGTCTTTGATATGAGTTTAAAAGATATTGATGATGATTTGCATGAGGATCTTGTTAGTGATGTATGGTATGCAAAAGAAGATTGGTATGGTGTTGCTGGGTTTATTACAGGTGTGATTAATTCAACAAGATTGGATGAGGATGAGAGTTATACTTGGATAGAGTTCATTGCAAAGGAGTATTTTTAGCAGCAAATAGTTGTTCCAGCCAGATGTTGGAAAAGAAGAAAGAAGGAAATATATCGGCATCGGATACTTGTTCCAGCTATGTGTTGGAGGAAGAGGAAAAAAATTTGTCAACAGTGGCTACTTCATTTTGTGAATCCATATTCACAAAATTTTTCCTACCATGGGAGTCGGATGCAGGAGCATCATGCATCAGCAAAAAAAAAATGTGGAAGATTTGTATGTTGGTTTTCTTGTCCCTATTGAGGTAGAAGCTTGTGGTGAAGATGAAGATGGTTCTATATCTTTCCTTTGACATCAAAGTGTGGGACACACTTTTCTATCTACCAGGGGAGACTGATGCGGGAGCATCTTGCATGGAAAAATTAAATTATTAGAAAAAAAAAAAAAAGGAAAAAAAAAAAAAAAAAAAAAAAAATTTGGAGGAGAGAGAAAGTGACGAAAATGGAAGAAAAATAATTAAAAATAGAAAATAGGAAAAGTGGAGAAAAGAGGAATCTCTATTTTCAAGGTGCATGGGTGGCATAAATAGAAAATAATAAAAATAGTTGTCATTCCATTAATCGAGGTATGTAGGTGGCAAGTTCCTTAAATCATGCATTTAATATTTGTTGGGTGCTTAGTTGTATTTGGGTGGGAATTCAATATTCCCTTATTGGTTGTGTTTGTAATGTCTTGGGTTAGAAGTGCCTATTTAAGAAAGGCCTATTATCATTTGTAATCAAGTTCAAAAAGTTGAAGAAATGGAAGCTCTTCTAATGGAAGTTGGAGAAATAGAATCTCTTCAAGACAAGCTCTTCAAGTAGAAGCTCTTTGTATGTAATCTCTTGTAATAGATTTCAAGTATTAATGGATGCTTTATGAAGCATTTTTGTCATCTCTCTCTATCTCCATATTGTTGCATTTTTGGTTGTGAGTTGGTACGGGTGGTGTGGCTCATCATCAATATGGCTTATATTCCAAGATGCACTATATTTCTCTTTAAGGCATGTGATAAGATTGTTAAAACCCTCCTCTATCCATACATTTCTCCATTGTAGTTAACTTAAGATTTTAATAGGTATTAAATAAAAACTCAAGGAGCATTTTGATTATGTTATTTGAAAAAGAAAAGTATATACAAATTTTGAAATCTAATATCAAGAAGAATGGTTACTTCAAGAGATATATTTGAATGAGTGAGCATCATAAGATATTACAATAGAAAATAATAATAATCATGAAAATAAAGTCATTTAAAGATAGGAATAGCCATATATTTGTTAGATATAGTAGTAGCTAAAAGTATCTCAGTGACATAATTTCATAATAAAATAAATAAATGTTTCAAATCAAATTATAAATTCAAATTGAAGTATATAAACAATTTCATTAAAAAAAATCAAAAAGTAAATTTTTTTTTGTTTCATACATATTTAAATATAATATAAGATTTCATTATTTTTATATTCAATTATGTTATCTAATAAAAATAAATTACTCAACCGGCAATGCAAATAAATACCTTAAATTTACTTTTCTTTTGAGCCGTGTTAGAAACCAGATGTTTATAATAAATAACATCTAATTTAGCAACTGAAATATCAGATCATTATTAATGAAAGATATACACTACAAATGTTCGTTAGTAAGACATACTAAATAATATATTCGTCACCTTAGAATTCAGAATGATTGTGACTTGGGTGCGCCGATAGTGATGGCGGATGAAGACAAGTAGGAATTGATAACTGATGTATGTTGAAGACGAGTAGGAATTGATAACTGATGTATGGTATTTGAAGGTAGCGTACTTTCTATGGAATTTATATCCACGTATCTATATTCGCCACCGTATGGTATTGAAAATTTAAAAGAACTGCCACCGTCAGATGATGGCGCCTTTCTTTCGCTGGGCCGTTGATTTTGCCAATTTTGGCATTGCTTCATTTTAATGCATGTTTCGTATGTTTTCTTTTTATTTCCTTTTGTTCTAAGTTTCATGGAGTGTCATTTTGCAGGCAAGTTCATTATACTGAGTTAAATGTGTCTGTTGATATACATATTTACAATAGATACCTTATAGTTGTTTTTGAATGAGAAGAAACATTAAAACCATGAAAGGCCTTGAAGAGCTGTTTATAGCTTTTTTATTAGATTCACTCATAAATTTTATTGCAGCTGTGTGAAAATTTTGATTTAACTCTGAGTAATTTATCTTATCGAGCAAGTATATATTGCAATTTTATTATCTCTTCTATTATTGCAATTGGTTTTCAAATTGATTTAAAGAAGACTGTTGGTTTCTGAATTTCATTCAAAGGTTTGGATTAGAGATTTTATGTGCTATATCTCGACGATCCATCATTTAAAATTGAACTCTTTGCTAATTCCTTAATAGTTAGGATTAATGAGATGTTATAAAAGTAGATTAGGAACAGAGCGAATTCCATAACTGTGTAGTTAATAATATAATAGCTAAGAAGGAGATTAAGAAGAGGATTTACATAATGAGGTTTTTTCCAATAAATTGTAAGTATAAGCATAGACAAAGATGCATAGAATATCAGTAAGACTATAATCAAGTCAAAGTCTTTAAGTTATATATTAAAGAGAGAATTTAAGATGTAAGAAGTTATGAGTGTAAATGATTATTGTGTGGGGTAAAGGATGTAGTTAAATGGTCACTCTTGAAGAATTTGTGAATAAGAAGGTTGTTGTTTAAAATATGTTATATGGTCTAATACTAAGGTGGACTTATGCTGTAATAGTTACTAAGAAAAATAAATATTCTAAAGTTTGATAAATCTATAGATCTCTTTTGTTATGAAGAAAGGTAGTATTGGAAAGAAGCCACAGAAATTATTTTTGCAAAGTCATAGATTACAAAGGTGAAAGTATCAATAGCAAGAAGAAGAACAATGGAAGGAAAATATAGTAATTAGAACCCGTCAAGTGGAGAGAAGTATATAAGAGATCAAAGTCGAAGATGTGGTAGAAGTTGAGTTGGTAAGAAAATTATTCAATGTTATCATTGTAAAATGCATAGCCACTTAGACTAGGGCCTTAAGAAACTAAATGATTAGGATGAACCCTACATAATCCTTCTAAATGAACGTTGACCTCTCCCTCTAGTAGTATCACATATACCAGGAAAGTTTTCATAGATGAAGAGGGTGTCATTCTACAAGAAATGAAAATAGTCTCTCCTCAACCTTGCAACTAGACTTTGAATCCACAACTCCCCAAACTACTTCCCCATCTAATTGAGGTCCTTGATGCTGAAAGTACTGGGGCTATGGCCAAGAAGGGATCTCAAAGGTCTAGCAAGAGGTTGAAAGACAAGAAAAAAGGTCATCCATGGGGGGTCAGATAGTCCTATGCCATCCCATGTGTCAAATACCTTTAAAAATGAGACCAATACTCTGAGTCTAAAGTGAGGGGTGATCAAGGGATGATCACCTCCCCATTTAAGAACTTGAACATGGATGCTTAAGTCTAGGGGACTGAGGTTGAGAATCATGTGGGAGGTGTGTTGGTAAATAGATTGTTCTTTTATTCCACTCTTTGAACACCCAATACTCATGAATAGTATTTGGTGACAATAGTCTTGAAATCATAGCTAAGTGATTGACTTCCCTCTGAAATCTTAGGTACAACTCCCTCAGATTTTTTATTTGCAATGAATCTTTTTTATTACTAATTATAAATGGGGTTTTTTCTTGACCAGGAAAGGTAAACCAAGTTAGACCTAAACAAGAACTATCACAGGGAAAGATTTGGGTCTTAAAACTAACTAAATTTGTGAACACACACAACTTATGAACCTATAGAATTTGATGAAATGTCAATAGATTATATCTATGAATTAGTTGTTTAACTAAAAGCTTCTAGTTTTGATAATGAAGAGACTATCTTAAGGAAAACACAAAATAGTATCTCTTTTAACTTTGAATAACACTACTATTATCTTTAGAGTGTTGTATTGAATAGAGGAGCAAAAATCTATTTATTCTTAGCTCAATTCAACTGAAAGAGATATATTAAACTATAAAAAAAATGGAACAACAAATAATTAACACAAAATACATTCAACTTGTCGCTGCAATATGAAGTATTTAACACCAAAGATTAGATGACCTTTTATTAATCTTTTAATTTGGTCCATATAGGATTTCGAGATGACCATTACAAAACTAGACTCAAATCAATTCATCTCCTTAAAATTGACAAATGGCAAGGATCCAATTTTTAGTTACAATATTTATATCAAAAATATGAAAGGGTGGGATAAGAATCACTTCGCCTTCTTTCCTTTTTCCAACTTCGCCTTATAGGTTTTGGTGGCAATAATGATTGTGATCAACTCCTCATGTCTACGAACATAAATTCTAGTGTATCTTAAGAGCCACTTGGAATGCTCCCTAGCTAGATCCTTGATGGCACTCAACCACTGTTGCATTTCCTCCATAGCCACATGTACACACCTGCTAAGCTTTTGGAGCTCCAACACTCTTATATATATATATATATATATATATATATATATTGTATGTTATATATATAATATATAATATATTGTATGCTATATATTATATATAATATATTTCATATAATATAGATATGTTATAATTAATAATGTTTTAACATGTATAACCAGAGAAACATGTCTCAATTTATAAAATTTAAATAAATTCTTAACCTTACCTCTTATACTTACTTTAATTTAATTTGCATGCTAAACATTTTAATCACTCCTCTTAGCAACAAACCCTTTTTTAAGAGGTCAGACATTATCTTCTCACGGATGCATTGATTCCAACTACCTCTTGAGTCATGATGACTTTGGTATACAATAAGCATTACTTCTGCCATGATGTTTGTCTATGATATTAGCAATAATCCATGCACTATTAAAGTAATCAATGCCAAAGAATCACTTCTTGATTATATTCACGCTCTTGGAACTTCGATGTCGTTATAATCTTAAATCAAATCATTATAACCTCGATAAAATGTAACATATTTGAAATTGCTATCACCAAATCACCAGAGATATGGCACATTCATATCTATGGCTTTTATCAAAGAAAATGTCCCATTGAGTTTACTTTCCATATCATCAAAGAAATCCAATCTAAATGGAATAGGGCCATATTAAAGATTCAAGCGCTGCCGCACAATGGTTGAATTTGTGAAAGCAAATATTGGGTAATTCAAATGATACCATGACAAAAAAGAATGTTGTTAGGTTATAAATTTTTAAATTTTAATAAGAGTTATTTGCCTTGATCTTTTCCTCTAAGAATGTTCTTGAAAGAAAAAAGAAGAAGAGGGAGATAGAGATACAAAGTGAGGTTGACATTTCACGCAACCCTGAAAGAGAGTGAGAAGATAGAGAATATGATTAAGTCAACCTTTGGTGATCTCAATCATATTGATTTAGAGGGAGTGTAACATATTGAAATGGATTCTCTTGTGTTCAATAAATTATCGCAATGAAGAGCATCATGATTTATGAATATACCTCATGACCATGTGATTTTAATGGACCTGCCCCCTTAAATATGATGACAATCTTATGTGATGCACACTATATGATTAATTAAATCATCTAAAAAATACTTTTTCATGAAAGAAGGAAACTTGAGTTGTTGAGAGACTTAATGAACCTTTTAAGAATGCATTTGAACCATCTACAAGTCTCTCTGTGATGAATGAAACTTGACGTATGAGTTATAGATTCATTCATGTGGCAAAGTCATACTCAATCTCAATATTGGCATATCATAGATGAGTTTTAGATTCATTCATGTGGAACAGTCATACTCAATCTCAATATTGGCCTATCATAGATGAGTTTGCTTCTACTGTTAAGCTCATTGACTATTTGGATCCTCAATGGATGAAAAGAGCGAGTTGGAACTTAGAAAGAAATTGCCATATTTTGTAATGTCCCATTTTTTTTGGAAGAATTAATTGTAAAGTTATCAATTAAACTATATATATATTACAAGGTAACTTTATAAATTAAATTCAAAAAAAAAAAAAAAGCTTCTAGAGGTTGCTGGAAGAAGTGGAGCAAAATTTTAAAAAAGGAGGCCGACCTATCAAAGAAAAAAGAATAAATAGGCATTGAGGGCTCATTGCCTATCATCTAGATTTATTATTGATTTTTCTTATGTGTGTTGTGGAGCCTAGGGTTTCTAGAAATAGTCACAATTGGCCATTGAGAACGAAAACTCTCAATTGGTACAAAATTTTGAGGGTGTGAGAGATCACCTGAATTATTGCAACTGTGGGAAGGATATTTTAGTCCTTTCATTTGTGCTTAATTGCTGATTTGGAGTTTCTAGTAGAGTTGCACTTTCACCATATCATCTATAGCATTCAGTCTCCACCATTTGATCAATCCAGGTTCTTTATTTCAATCTGTAGTTGCAACAAGTTCCCAATTGTATACAACCAGTTAGGGTTTCTTCATAATGTGCTATGTCATAATATTTTTGTGCTGAAATTTTCTATATCATTTGTAAAAACATTTTATTTTTATTGAATGAATAAATTGGCACTGTTATTTCTTTTATTTCAGCAATATATTTTAGTAGTGTGTTAAAATCTAGAGTTTGTTTAGTGGCCTATTGGTATGGGTCATTACAGTGGTATCAGAGTGGTTTCCTGCTAGCCTGATAGATTACCCAACCACCATTTAATTTAGTTTACAAAGGAACCAGCATAACTAAGAATATAGCTGAGAGACATTCTCGAAGTCCATCCAGAAGTGCCCAAAATGATGAGACTTTACAGCAATAGGAGAGGCTTCTACAGTCAATAGAGGCAAGTACACAGGCAATGATGGTTATGATGCAACATTTTATTGGGGAAAATAGGAGAAATAATCATGATCAAGATGATAGAAGCATGGCAGGATCACAACATTGGACACGGTTTGGAACAACTGATAAACCCATACGTCCTACATTTAGAGAAGAAACTCCAGCACACACACCTGATGCTATGGTAATAGATATTGTAAATGAACTTCAACAAGCAAGGAATGAGTGGAATTCATTACCAAAATATGTACACGATGGATGGACATTTGACAGGTACCTAAACTATAGAGCTGCCAGGCAGAAGCAAGTAGATAAACACAGTGAGTTGCAACAGGTCACCAACAATTTGGTATTACCCACATCTGATGGCAGTGGAAAAATGACTGCTCATGCTTGGATTCATAAGGTGAATACTTTCCTATCTCTAAAGACTATGACAGAAATTGAAGCACTCAAGTATGCCACTTTACACTTAGATGGGGTAGCACATGATTGGTGGACACATGACATGATCACATTGCAACACAATCAGGTAACCACTTATCAGGAGTTTGTGGATAGATTGATAGAAAGGTTTGATAAAAAAAATCTTGAAGTTTATTTTTGGGAGTTAGCCCAGTTGAGATAGTCAGGAGGCTTAGAACTATTTAACAATGACTTCCAGAAGCTTGCAGTGATGGTGCCTGACATTTTAGAAAGGAGGCTAGTCATTTTATTCACAGAGGGATTAACTGAACCACTCAATGGGGTGGGCAAAGGCCTTTGATCCTCCTACATTACAGGAAGCCATGAAGAAAGCTCACAGTATGGAACTTTTAGCTCTAGTAAACCGATTTAGTTCAAAGGGTTCTTCATCATTTAGAGATAACAAAGGGGAATTCAGAAAGGGTAAAGAGAAGGTTAGTGACTCAAAAGATAGACTAACTACACCTTGGGATACGAAAACACTTACTAACTTGCATAGGAAGAAGCTATGCTTCTTTCGCAAAGGTCCCTATGAGTGTGGTCATGATTGTCCTATGAAGCCTAAGGGGAAGGCTAAGCGGGTGATGTGGGCTTATTATGAAGGTTCAGATTCAGACATCTCAGAGTACCATGATGAGGATCCTAATGAGGTAGAGGGTGAACAAGAGGTAGATAGTGCTAAGAAAAAAGAGGCTCCAGAGATACATTTATAGGAGGCACGTCTATCTAGTATTCAAAGAGAGGGATCTTTCAGATTTCGAGGAGTCTTGGTAGGACAAAAGATTATTACTCTATTGGATACAGGTGCCACGCATAATTTCATTGATGCACAATTTTTGGAGAGGCATGGACTCATTACTAAGGAGTTTGACAGACTGAGAGTTAAGGTAGCTGATGGATATACTCTTCGTTGTGATAGGATGGTGCGAGATCTACCTTTGTGCCTAAACAACTATGAGTTTAAGGTGGACTGTCATGTGGTCAACATGAGTGATATGGACATAGTACTTGGGATGCAATGGCTACATTCTTTGAAGGAGGTTACCCTGAGATTGGAGGATACGGAAATACGATTCGTGGTGGATGGCAGGACTCATGTGTTGAAGGCTATCCGTAATTGTGATGTTAGGACTATCTCATTTAGGCAGTTGGAGAAATTAGCCATGCATAATAATATAGAATGGGCATCAATATGTGCCTTGATGCCTACCCAAGGGGAGCAACATAAGACTGAATATCATCTAGCTATTCAAAAATTGAGAATCAAGTACGGGAAGGTATTTAGTGAGATTCCACCAGGCAGGCCACTAGACAGAGGTATTGAGCACATTATCGAGTTGGAGGAAGGTGCCAAGGCTATCATGATCACACCATACCGGTACCCAAAATAACTCAAAGATGCGATCGAGAGGACCATCAATGAGTTGCTAGCAATGGGACACATCAGACCAAGTCACCTTTTGCATCTTTTGTTGTTTTGGTAAAAAAGAAGGATGGAACTCTACGAATGTGTGTTGATTATAGGGTGTTGAATAAGAGAACTATAAAGAACAAGTATCCCATCCCATGCATCGATGAGCTGATAGAAAAATTGCATGGGGCTTGTTATTTCACAAAAGTTTATTTGAGATTAGGCTATCACCAGATCAAAGTTCGAGAGCAGGATATTGAAAAAATTGCTTTTAGATGTCATTACGGTCATCTTGAGTTTGTAGTCATGCCTTTTGGTTTGACTAATGCACCTACCACTTTTCAGTCCACTATGAACAAGGTCTTCCACCATTAGTTGAGAAAATTTGTGCTAGTGTTCTTTGATGATATTTTTATCTATAGCAGGACATGGCAGGAACATTTAGAGCACTTGGAGATAGTATTAAGCATTTTAAAGAGTGAGTCATTGTATTCCAATGAGTCCAAATGTGATTTGGGGATGACAGAATTGTTGTATCTTGGACACATCATTAGTACAAAAGGAGTGCGAATCGATCCTAAAAAGGTTCATGCTATTGTTGATTGGCCACCACTAGAGAACCTTACATAGTTAAGAGGGTTTCTTGGTCTATGTGGATTCTATCATAAGTTTATTAGTGGCTACTCATGACATGCAGTGCCCATGACAGATTTTTTGAAGAAAGCGGCATTTGTGTGGACCCGAGAGGCACAGGAGTGTTTTATGCAGTTCAAGGAAATAATGACTACATGCCCAGTATTAGCATTACCTGATTTCACGAAGCCATTTGAGCTTCAATGTGATGCTTTTGGAGAGGGAGTTGGCGATGTACTCATGCAGGACAAGCATCCTATAGCTTATGAGAGTAGGAAACTCAGAGGGGCTGAGAGATCATTCAGCATATATGATAAGGAGATGCTGGCCATCATGCATGCCTTGGCCAAATTCAAACAGTATCTTGTGGGCAACAAATTTAGTATTAAAACTAATCATAATAGTTTGAAGCACTTTTTGGGACAGTAGGACCTGAATGATCATCAGTAAAAGTGGGTGAGTAAGTTACATGCATATGATTTTGATATCACATATGTTAAGGGGACACAGAATATTGTTGCAGATGCTTTATCCCATAGGCCACACCTCACTTCTATGATTCGGATATTAGAGGATTGGTGACACTTGATTGTAGCAGAATATGCCAAAGACACGTGGGCCTCTTCTATAGTGGAGGGAACAACAATCGACACCAGATACGCTCTCATAGATGGTTTGATCATTTACAAGAACATGATTTACTTAGTCCCAGGATCAAAAGTGAAGCAGTTGATTTTTAGACCATTCCATAATTCACCTACAGCAGGCCATCCTGGATATTTCAAGACTTATAGGTTAGTACGGGAATGATTCACTTGGAAGGGACTTAAGGCTGATGTTTTGCAGTATGTGCATGAGTGTCATGTTTTCTAGTAGAACAAACAAGAGCACACTTATCCAGCAGGGCTCCTACAACAACTTCCTGATAGGAAGTGGGAGTGCATCTCTATGGATTTTATTATGAGCTTTCCTAGGGCCTAGTGGTGTGATTGTATCTATGTGGTGGTGGATAGGCTGAAAAAATATGCTCACTTCTTCCCTATCACTACTACATACTCAGCGATTCAGGTGGTAGAGGTATTCTTTAGGGAGATTTTTAGATTACACAATTTTCCTCAAAGCATTGTGAGTGACAGGGACAAACGCTTCATGAGTCAGTTTTGGTAGGAGATATTTTGGTTGTGTGGCACTGAGCTTACACCTAGTACCAGTTATCACCCATAGACTAATGGTCAAACAAAGATTGTAAACAAATCGGTGGAAGGGTATTTGAGGAATTATGTGGTAGATCAAAAGTGAGCTTGAGTCAGATGGATATATCTCTGTGAGTATTGTTACAATACTACATATCATATGACTATACAAATGACACCCTTCATGGCACTTTACGGTTATGAGGCACCTAGTTTCTTAGGATTTTTTTTGGGAGACAGTCAAGTACCCCATGTAGGTGAAATATTATAGGAGAGTAAGGATATAGTTGCTACTCTCAAAGATAAAATTGCTAGAGCTCAGAACTAGCAAAAACAATATGCAGACAAGAAGAGGATTGAGCGTAGTTTTGAGGTAAATGATATGGTTTACCTCATGTTGCAGCCATATAAGCAGTCCACTCTCAAGAAGAGTGGTACAGAGAAACTCAAGCCACACTATTATGGACCATTCAAGATCATCAAATGAGTTGGTGAGGTGGCTTATGAGTTGGAGCTTCCCACAGATAGTCGAGTGCACAATGTGTTTCATGTATCACGCCTCAAAAAGGTGTTGGGTCAGAATGTGATGCCTTCTGCAGTATTACCTCCCTTGGATGATGAGCGGAAATTGATCTTAGTGCCAAAATTCATTCTAGATAGTAGAGAGAAGCAACTTTGTAGGAGGCTAATCAGAGAGCATCTAGTTAAGTGAAAAAAATTACCTATTGAAGATGCTACTTGGGAGGGAGAAGTGATTTTGTAGCATCCAACATTAAGATTGCTTGAGGCCAAGTAATTTTAGGAGGGGCGGACCTATAATGTCCCATTTTTTTGGAAGAATTAATTGTAAAGTTATCAATTAAAAAATATATATATTACAAAGTAACTTTATAAATTAATTTAAAAAAAAAAAAAAAACGCTTTGGAAGAAGTGGAGAAAAATTTAAAAAGAGGAGGCCGATCTATCAAAGAAAAAAGAATAAATAGGCATTGAGGGCTCATTGCCTATCATCGAGATTTATTATTGATTTTTCTTATGTGCATTGTGGAGCCTAGGGTTTCTACAAATAGTCACAATTGGCCATTGAGAACGAAAACTCTCAATTCGTATGCAATTTTGAGGGTGTGAGAGATCACCTGAATTATTGCAGCTGTGGGAAGGATATTTTAGTCCTTTCATTTGTGCTTAATTTCTGATTTGGAGTTTCCAATGGAGTTGCACTTTCACCATATCATCTACAGCATTCAGTCTCCACAATTTGATCAATCCAGGTTCTTTATTTCAATCTGTAGTTGCAACAAGTTCCCAATTGTATACAGCCAGTTAGGGTTTCTTCATAATGTGCTATGTCATAATGTTTTCGTGCTGAAATTTTCCATATCATTTGTAAAAACATTTGATTTTCATTGAATGAACACATTGGCACTGCTATTTCTTTTATTTCAGCAATATATTTTAGTAGTGTGTTAAAATCTAGAGTTTGTTTAGTGGCCTATTGGTATGGGTCATTACATATTTGATGTGATGTAAAAGTGTTCAACACTATAAGAGTAGGAATTTTATATTGTGGGGGGGAATAATAACCAATGTTTCATTCCCACTTGAACCATCCTTAGAAAAGGATATGTTCCATAACCCTCATGGGAAGATAAGTACTTTTATCTTTTACATTTATCTATTCATTTATTTGTAATTCTCTACATACTATAAGGGTTATTTGCTTTGATCTTTTCCTTTATGTTTCAAGATATTCTTACAGGAAAAGAAGGTTGGTACTTTGCATATGCTACCAAATATTGTGTAGACTAAATCTAATGATAGTAGCCCCAAAGACCCCGATGATCAAGTTGGATAAAGTGAGGATCTTGAAACAAATATCCCTAATGATTGAGCTTATGAATATCCTTCTTTATTAAGAGAGAGTTTTTACACTTCTTCTTAAGGCAATGTTGGAGTTTGGAAGATTTATAATTAAAGGGAGTCTAGAAATACATGGATGTGACTTCATGATTTTAATGGGCCACACCTTGTGAACATCACTAGAAAATGAAAAGATCCTTAAATAACTTGCATAATCATACTCTAGGTACCGAGTATGTAAAATTACTCGATGATATAAAAGTTGGAATTTCACATTGTGGGGGATAAACTTAATAAACAATGTTCAAATTCCCACTTGAAACCATCTTTAGAGAGGAGATTTAATGATTTGACATTTATGGATTGTCATAGAAAGATAAGTAATTCTTACTCTTGAGTATTACAATTATCTACTTACTATAGTCTCTTTCTCAGTTATAAACTTATATGTACTATAAGAGTTAAAATGCATTGATTTTTTCCTTTATATCTAAAGATGTTCTTGCAAGAAAAGGAAGTTGGGACGTTTGCCACCAAGATTATTGTGTAGGCTTTGGAAGTGAACATCCGTTATGATTAAGATTATGAAGAAGAAATCTGACATTGCTTCAGATCAAGAGGGAGCAAATAAGAACATTATTCTATCAAGTTTTTATTCAAAGGGAGTAGATCATATCACTTTAGAGGAAAACTTGACATGATTAATGATTATTGTTTCTTATGCACTCATTGACTAACATCATATGGTTGATGATTATATGCATACATTGATAAATCTACTCTTGTAGAAAATGCTCCATATCATGTGACCTTGTGATACTGGTGCATTTATCACAAGGATGAGTTATATTAGTACAGATGAGCAAAGTGCTGATAATTTTACCAAGCCTCTTGCAAAGTTGAAATTGTGCACTTCAAAGGTAAAATTGATATGACTTTGTTGTAAATGCATTTATTAAAATTATTTTTTCTTGCAAGCTTGTATTGTGAAAGGTGATGAATTTTCTTGTGAAAGGTGACAACCTTTTGTGTGTTTTGATCCTATTATAAAGTGACAACTTTATTTTAGTTGATCTATTTTCAAACAATGTTTGAATTTGGTGTTATCTTTTAGGCCGGATTTTTTTAGACACATTGATAACCTTCATGGGTCTTTTTGGGCGATAGCCAGACACCATGAAAACCCATTGTTTTGAAAGTTTGGGTTATCTTTGTTCTTTGGGCCAGATCTTGCCAGACACATTGATAACCTTCATGGGTCTTTTGGGCGATAGCCAGACACCATGAAAATCCATTATGTTTTTCTTTCTCTCTCTTAGTTTAAAACATAATGATGACTACACCTTATTGTGTAAGTTAGACTTACTTCAATTTACCTTTGCTTAAGAGGGAGTATTGAGGATTCTAGCCTCTTAGTGTGTTGAAGTAAATTCCATGTGTTAATTTTACATATGTGTGTTGATGAATTCATATTGTTATGCCATTTTAGGGATATCATAGTGAGATGATATCTCCTTATACTCAAGAACATAGTATGTTATATATCAATCTTCCCAAATAAAGAGGGAGTGTTGAGATAGCTTCGATTATATCTAAGTCATAGCTATGGTAGAAAACAATTGATATACATATCATTGTTAGAATTAGATATTGTTGGCATGTTTGTTTTGACACATTTCGTGAAGCAATGCCTACTATAAAAGATCTCACCTATGATATAGACATCTTATTGAGACTTATATTATCAAAGGATAATGTATCTAGTGTGATATATATATTAAGGTCTTTAATATGACATTCTAAGATTATTGTGATAATGTATTCTATTACAATCCTCTTGAGCTAAGAGGGAGTGTTAAATTGTAGCTTCTATCGGATTGAACTATCTTAGAGTTAATCCTTTCTATGGTTATTGTTAATCATTAATTATACATACTCTAATAGATCTATCTATATATATATATATATATATATATATATATATATATATATATATATATATATATACATATATATATGTATATATATATATACATATACGTATATGTATGTATATATATATATACATATATATATGTGTATATATATATATACATATATATATGTGTATATATATATATACATACATATATGTATATGTATATATATATACACATATATATATGTATATACATATATATATGTATATACATATATACATATATGTACATACATATATATATATGTATATACACATACATATATGTATATATATGTATACATATATGTATATATATACATATATATATATATATACATATATATGTATATCTATATATATACATACATACATATATATATATACATATATATATATATATATATATTATATAATATATTGTATGCTATATATTATATATAATATATTTCTATATAATATAGATATGCTATAATTAATAATGTTTTAATTAATGATTAATTAACATGTATAACCATAGAGACATGTCTCTTCACAAGACATGCCTCTTGAAGATATATTTATATATCTTGGAAATCTGCAATTGAAACACATAGAATTACAACAATGTTATTACATTTGTAGAGATCCTAAAACTAACACCAAGTTGCTCTATGCTTGCAAGTCCTTCAGACTTGATTTTTTCACTCCATTCCCTACCAATTTACGTAAAGTGTTTGTGCTCTTGTAGTTGGGCAATTATAGCATGGATGTATGCATCTGTAGGAGGGACTACTAAAATACTTTCTAGTGGAGAAATTACTTTTCTAATGAAATGATTAAACTCATGAATCTCCACTTTCATCCTAACTTTGGCAAGCTTGAGATTTTCTAGTTCCTCCTCTACCGCTTCATTGGCTAACTTCAATAGGCCCACTTTATTGTTGTGCCTAGGTTCCCCTAGATCTAGAGACCGAAGAGTGAAGTCATTGGTATTTAGGCCCTCAATTCTTCCCTCTTTGGTAGGTTTAGCAATTTCCATAGTCAACTATTTTGTGTTAGGGTCTTGGCTAAGAATTGATAGAGTTTTCTATTTCTTAACCTTGATCAATGTTGATCTAACGTCTATGGCTAGAGATAGAGTCTCTTTATTTGGAACTCCCTTCTCTATCATTCTCTTCTTCTTGTCTAAGGTATTATTGAGCCATGATTCAGTGTCAATAATCTTAGATGTTGTCTCAAGCATATCTACACTAAAATTCTTCCTCTTAACTAGACTTAATGTCTTTGTAGCTGAAGAGAAAAGATTCTTTGGAGCCTAGGAAATGAATTTTGAAGTTGTGGGACCTTTCTCTATTTTTTGAGACCTTCTTTGTAGCTTCGTTGGACTCGGTAGAATTTCTCTCACTACTTCCACCATCTCGAAGGTCCACCACTTGTATCTTGGGCCTACTTGGAAGGAGTAATGCAACATTTATAGATGGAATCAGAATGCTTTAGAGTGAGAGAGCCACCATGACTACCCTATCCTTTAATTCTTCTACCTTCTTCTTCTCAACCTCCATTTTAGTTTCGATTACTAGTACTAGACCATCCTAATAAGTTTTATCAAGAGGGATATTTTGGTCAAGAGGTTGGTCATCCCCACTAGCTGGTTTAGTAGACTCTTGAGTGATGGGCAAGATTGTGCTAGAAGCAACACTTTAAGAAAAAGGGACCACCACTACATTCGAGGATGATTGGGCGGGCATACTTTTGCTCTTTTTTTTTTGCACCATGGTCGACTCAACTCATTTTCCAGTTCTCTTGTAATTTTTGGCCATCATCACATCTATGTCTTCCACAACATCTTCATAAGGCTTCAAACTTATGGGAGTACTCCTTCGTTTTGTCTAATAAGTGCTGCTATATATGTTTTGTCCATTGTCTTCAACTCCTTCTACATCAATGTTAATCTTATACATCTTCACTTGGTTGACTGTTAATGTGGAAAAGGCTCAATCATGACTCTCAAACTTATCTTTGTAATCAACCCAATAGTCCTCAATGATAGTGATATGGTTTATCATGGTCCCTATTTGCAAGACATCTTTGGCATACCCATTTCGGTCAAACATGGGCCTCAGGAACTCACACACGTCTAGCTTATTTTTCTTCTTGAATACTTTCATCATATTTTTGGCATTGGAGCATGTGTCATAGTTGAAGGCTCCAACTTTCATGGGGAATTCTTATCATTTCTTCTTCAGGCTCCTACTCAGTATATTCACATGTAGGGCTTGTTGTATAATCTCAATCATCATGATCATGTCGTTGGGATACCTTGGTAGCTTTAATGAAAATCCATCAAATGTTGCAAGACACAAATATGAAAATGATGAGAAATGAATGAAATAACATCCAAACTAACTAATAGTGGCCATGACTTTTAGGCTACATATCCTTTTCAGGCATCCCTATAGCTCCTTGCAAATCCTCATGGTAAATGCATTATTCACCTTAACATAATCCAGATAACTATTTTGTAATTGTAGGCATGGATAAAATTCATAAGATTTAACATCATCAAGGAAATTCTCTAATCTTTGCAGGCTTGGCCATAATTACATTGAGGCCAATGTCTAAATCAAGAAGGAAGACAAGTAGAATGTATTATAGAACTTGGCTGCCTGGAGAGCATTGGACAAAATTTCACTTACCTCTTGTGCCTAATCAATGTTTTGGGTATCTGATTAAATTACTTGAATTAAAAAGAAATACTACTTGATGAAATTTAAAGCTTCTACTTCACCTTTCAACCTTTGTAAGAGTGCCAAAATATCAATGATTTCTAGCTTAAGATTGGTCCCAAATAATGTTTTGGGAACTTTATTCTTATCGCTCTGTGGTTTTTGGAACCATGTCCTCATGATTTATTTCCTTTAGACCATCTTCTTTGTGGACAATTCTAAGATAGCTCCACCAACACCTAAATTAGAGAACTCCTACTCTGGCACATGAATGATGTTCACCACTATTTTCCTATCAATTGAGATTAGCACTATATCATTAGGTAGCACAATTTTGTTTTGTTTTTGGGTTGTAGTGATGAATGAATTTGTAAATCAACTCATGGGCTTGGACAACAACTTGGAAACCAGCAGCTTCAACTAAACCACATCCTTATAGATTTTTAGTGATGGGATGAATTTGTTTAGATCTCACTCTTTTCTAGAAGTCTTCCATGTGGAAGAAGCAAAGAGAATTATTTGTGAAGTTCTGCAATTGGGACTTGATCTTAGTTAAGCCATCATAACCCACGAACTTGTTTGCCATGTGTTCGTGAACAAGATTTTGAATCTAGAATGTGGATGGGACAATGAATGTAATATTCATAGGTTTTTCAAAATATTTTTGTATTGATAGAATGAGAAATCAAAGAAAAAGTGATAACTTATTCAACTACTTGTGCATCTTTATATGAGAGCTTCAATTCATCCATTGATCTTCAAAGTTCACACCACATGGATGGAAATTAAGAAAATACATGTTGGATAGTAAATGCAAGAGTTCAATAGATATTTAGAGGTCTTTTGACTATTCTTTTGAATTCAACAGAAAATTTCTATATGTCCACTACTTACTTTTTAATTTTCCTTTAAGCTTTAGAAAGCTACCATTGGGGTACCCCATTAAGGAAAATTTGCTAAATGAGATTCTTGCTATATTTATTGTTCATTAATGATTCAATCCATTCCAATATTATTATAACATGCTCAAAATCAAGTATGGGGTTCAAACTTAATTATTAACTCGATTTTCTTGAAGAATTGGAAAATTGTCATCATGGGTTGGAAACCCGTCAAGGAGAAGATAGTTTCCATTTTTCTGTTAATTCTTCCTCCTAGGTAAAATCTTCGACAATTACATTTTTGAAAGCTTAGAATGCTTAGTTAAGGTGTGAAGACCTATTTGAGAATCATGAAACACCTTATTTTTCTCTCAAAGCCATTTTGCAGAAAATTCTCTTCTTTGGTTGGAAACCCATCGAGGATAAGACAATTTTAGGTATTTTAATCCATATGTGTCTTCAAGTGGTTATTACAGGAAATCACCTTCATGGGTCAAAAACCTGCTAGGACAAGATGATTTCCAAATTTCTACCAATACCTACTTATCAAGGAGTGGTATGCCATGAGTGAATATGGAACATGATTGACCATAAAATGAGAAAATTCAATCTCTACTAGACTAGGTACTAACTTAACCAACTCATCACAAGGTAAAATGAACACCCCCCTTAGGTAATAGTGAAAGATAAGGAGAAAGAGGAAAAATTGATAGAGATCACCTAGCCTAAGGAACTTAGACCTAGAATTAGACACAACTGAGAACAAGAATCACTTCATCTACTTCATAAAACTCACTTTTTCCAATTGGTTAGAAAACAAAAAGCGGGGTTACAAGGTGATAATCCGAAGGGGGATAATCCTAGGCCCAAGAATTATTGATAAACATCCTCTTGTTAAGGAGAATTTATCAAAATTGGAGGAAACCATCACCAAACCCATCAAGAAGAATGAGGACCTAGAGGAAATATTTCATAGGGTAGCTAATTTTTTTTTTCATGTCATGTAGTGAGTGGCTACCACCCTTCATCTTTTATAGGTAGAGGAGGAGATCAATGACACCAAAGATATGAAGACCACTGACTTGCTCAATGGCTTCCCAAATATTTTTGGAGAACCCAAACAATATAAAGAAGGAGATTTAGCTCCTGATCCATCTTTTTCTTATTGGTATTTTATTTTACAACTTTCTTCTTGTTTGTGAAAAATTATTGGACTTTGTTTATGACTAGAAACTTAAATTGGGTTATGTTTAGTTGTAGATTGGATAATAAATGGTAATGACTTTGGACTTATTTTGGCTACTTTTTAGTATTAAAAATTAGAATTTGAAGCAAGGATAAAGGGATTCCTCAATCAACAAAATTGTGAGTAAGGTGCATAGTATTAATGAGTAAATTATATATATATATATATATAATTTATAGCTTTCTAAAAAAATTCTAAGAATTTAGGGTTTTTCCCATTTTTTCTTTGGTTCTTGATTAGTTTTTTCCTGTTAGATGGTTAGAGTTTTCTTTCTTTATTTGTATAATTCTTTTTGTAAGAAAATTTCTAGTCCCTTCAAAATTAATTTTTCTTTAATAAAAAATAACCATGGCATCTTTGAAAGGGACTAAATTTTCAAAATAGTTTTAGTAGTAATAAAAAATTAATTATTATCTTGTAAAACAAATCAAAGTGGTTCAAAAGAGATTTAATATTTATATTTACGTTGCTAGAAATCACTTCACCAGAAATAATGATCTTTCTTTAAAATAGATTACAAAATTAAATCAAAAATAAATATTGTTGATAATAAATCCTTAGGGGTAGTAGTAAAAGAGGTTATTAAAGTGCATGATAAAGTATATACAAAATAATATTAAAGATAGAAAGTACTCTCTAGAGTATTATTATTAATAATTATTGAATGCATTGTAATGTTACATTTAATTTAAAGTTTACAATAACAATTTAAAAAATTGAGATATTATAGTGTATATGTCAAACATATAAGTTTTTCTAACGAAGAATTTAAAATATTACAACCATCTTGTCAATATAATATATGAAAACAAGTTTTATTGTGGTATCTTACTTATGTATACCTCCATATTTATTGTTTGAAGATGCATACATCCAACAATTAGTTTACAATTTTGCAAAGGTTTATTAAAATAGTGATGTTTATGAAGGATGTGCTAAAAATAAATACACAAGAGATAAATTTCTAATAGGTGGAACATGAGGGTCTAACACATTCAAGAGACTTAAGTCACTCATGGAAAAATGAATCTAATTGCAAAATAAAGTTATTAAGCTGTAAACATGGATGTATATTTTGATGAATTATCATGATGTTAATGTAAATGAAAGGAAAATTTGTCACTATTTGCACAACTTAGGGAAATGAATTATTTAAAAGGGATAATTTTATTAATAATAGAAATCACATACTTTTATACTAAGTAAATGATTGAGAACTTGATTTTAGTTGACACAATTGTTAAAATAATATAATATCCTTAGTTAAAATCTAGCTACTGCTCAATAAGAAACTTCCTTATTAAGCAAGAAAAAAAATCTTATTATTGATTCTTTTTTTTTTCATATTATTTAAAGTATTATCATGTAGCCATCAAAAATTAGAAATGTTTTTTATTAAGAAAAACAAGTTTTATAGGGATCCTAAAACCCAAAAGTTCTCACATAACGAAGTGCTACAAATCAACAAAACAAGCCCAACAACATAACAACAACCAACAAAAAGGCCAAAAAAAAAAATAGCCAGAATGACAAAGACCTATAGAGACTACAAAAACCAAGGATGGAACTTGAAAATTCTTCACTTAATCCTCTGGCTTTCCTAGATAGTCTTTGCTACTTCATAGGCTCTTTGGTTCTCCTTTGCCATGGGCTCTTGGCTTAAAAATGATAAATGTTATATCAAAAATTTAAATCATGCTTATCTATTTCTCCTAATTAACAAGATGAATATTATAATATGTAGATTTCTCCCCAAAAAATAACATCTGTATGTGATGAGTTTTGATAATTGATGTCTTGTTTAATGTCATTAGAAATATCATTTAGATGATTCAAAAATAATTTTTTTTTAATGATAAAAGGCAAGGCCGTACGAATTTAATAAATTACAACAAGATTAAATACAATATGTCCTTAATAAGGGAAAATCTTCATTTTTGAAGGATTCATTTCCTTCTTAGAAGTTACGCTGATTTTTGCATTACGAAAACCTTCCTTGTTAATTAATTTTTGACTTTCACCTTTGCTATGAATTTTGTTCTTTGTATTTGTTGTGCATTTTATACTAATCTATTCACTATGTCCTACAAATTCAAATGCTTTTCCAAGATTGTTGTGACATTATACAAATATTGACATATATTAATGAATAAAAGTTTTAGATCACTATCTTATAAATCGATCATAATTCCTACTAAGCTTTTGAAGATATCCAATGCTTTTCCTTTATTTATTTTGAACTTGTAATTTATATTTTCATATAACAAATAGAGAATATCATTCTTTTATCATTATCTATGTTCCCCTATCTAGATTTTTTCTACCTATGTTTCAAGGTTTTAATCTGATTTACTTTCCTTGTTATTTTGAATTAAATTTGTCTTTTCTAGAGATTCCTACTTTAGAGGAATATAAATATTGATTGTATTTATCTAAGTAATAATATACAATTTGTCATGATTAAAAGTCCATTTCAGTACAATTTTTACCTAAAGCTATAAATCTAAATTATTATGAAGATTCAGTCTTAGATCACTGTCTTTTATCCTTAATGATCAATAGATCTTATCTATGATACTTTTTTTTCATCTAAATACTATATAGTAAATCTGTATTGGAACAAGACATAGTTTGGAACATAGTAAAATTTAATTGGAATGAACAACCTCAACAATTAGAATACTAGCAAACCTAGGATGAAATATTCACATAAATATTATAATATAATATTTAAGTATACATAAAATATAAAATTTAGGGCACACTTATGCCAATTTGAGATCTCTCTCTCTCTCTCTCTCTCTCTCTCTCTCTCTCTCTCTCTCTCTCTCTCTCTCTCTCTCTCTCTCTCTCTCTCTCTCTCTCTCTCTCTCTCTCTCTCTCTCTCTCTCTCTCAGACATATTATATGATCCAATGGATCAAAATGGATCATAAGATATCTTGTGATACCTTTTGACCCATTTAGAGGATTATATATGTGCTAAAAGGAAATTGGACCCCTTAAAATAAATATTATTCAATTCAATGGGTCAAAAGTGGTAACCTATGACCACTTTTGACCCATTTGAGCTAGTGTATGTTTGTGAAGGGGTTCGTCGGCCCCTCAAGACACACATTATGTGATTGAATGGGTCAAAAAGGGTTATCTAGAGTACTCTATGACTATTTTTGACTGATTGTAACATTAAGATGTCTGTTAAGGGGTCCTTAGGCCCTTTCGAACACACATTATGTGATCAAATGGGTCAAAAGGGATCAGAGGGTACCCTGTGGTGCCTTTTGACCTATTTGAACATTTATATATGTATTAAGGGAGGGGTCCTTAGACCCCTTCAGACAAACATTATCGAATGTATCAAAGGGGTGATTGAGTACCCTAATACCCATTTTGGCCCATTCAAACCATTATATGTGTGCTAAGGGGTCCTTATATCCCCATTTAACCCATTTGATCATATTATATATCCTGATGGATCCTAAAACCCTTTTAGACACACATTATGTGATCCAATGGGTCACTTTTGACCATTTTAAAATAGCAAATAACTATTAAGGGCTTTTTTCACCTCTCAAGGCACACATTATGAAATTGAATGGGTTAAAATTGGTGGTAGGGTACCCTCTAACCCAGATTGACCTATTTGAACCATTATATGTGTTATAAGGGGGTCCTTAAACCCCTTAAGAAATACACTATGTAATCAAATAGGTCAAAATGGATCATAGGATACATTAGAACTCCTTTTGACCCATTCAATCCATTATATATGTGCTTAGGGGTCCTTAGGTCCTTTGGACACATGTTATGAAGTCAAATGGATCAAAAGGGCTAACAAAGTACCCTATGATGCCTTTTCATACATTTGAACCATTATATGTGTGCTGAGGGGTCCTTATATCCCTTAAGGCAGACATTATGTGATCATATAAACCAAAGGTGTCAAAGGGTATCCTACGCGACCTTTTGTCTCATTTGAACCATTATATGTGTGCTAAGGGGTCCTCAAACCCCTTGAGATATATATTATATGATCAAAATGGTCAAAAGGGGTAATAGGGTACTTGAAAATACTATTTGACCCATTCAAACCATTATATGTGTTCTAAGGGAACCTTGGACTACTTCAGATACAAATCATGTGATTGAATTGATCATATGGTACTGTATTGTTAGAAATTTTTAGAATAAATAAAAGTGGGGTGAATCAGTTACTCAATGTCTATGTGTACCACTTGAACAATTAGACAGTAAACACATCACTACATTCTCCTTATCTTGCATATCTTGTTGTTGCTTCACCTATACTATAGAACAGTCATAAACTTAACTTGCATTGCATAAAGAAAAGAACATCACATGTAAAACATTCATAGGAAACTCATCACAGTTTGACACTAGGACTTAATGTGGTAACCCAATTTGGTAAAAACCACTAGCAACGTGTCACTCTTTTTCACTCTTTTAGAGTAAGCTCTATTATTAGCCAATCCTATTAAAGGTCACAATACACACAATTAAATGCGACTTGGTTAGAGGATTTAATCACCTTGTTAGGAGTGGCCTTGTAAGAGGATTTTGATCACTATATTTAGAGTGTCACCTAGTTAAAGGATTTATATAGACTATTAAGTCTTCTAATGACTTCTATTAAAAGGATTTCAATACAAACTATTTACAATGATAAGAAATAAAATGGTAGGTTTTGACTTGTGTGATTACAACTCACTTTTTCTAGTTTAGATCTCTGTTTGGTCCTTATATTGGTTCACTGATAGGCCTTTTATTATCATCTCTGATCTTGATTTGTTTGGAAAGCCTTCAAGAAATCAATCCAGTCTTCTTTTCAACACTTAAGCCTTATGCTCAAATTCATTTATCAACAACATTACATCTACAACCTTTTCTCTTTTAGCTTTCGGTCTGATATGCTTTTCTCTGTATGTCTTTCTTCACATACAAACCCACAAACTCACTAGCTAGGGCTAGAGTAGGCACCAAATGTTTTGTTCTATATCACCTTAAGTAGGAAATCTATTCTTTATCATTTTCTACATCCACTATAGATCTTAGGGTTTATGATCAGATTCAACTTGGTTCAATGTACTTGTAAATATTCCTGGTCATCTTCTAAAAAATTCTCTAGAATCCTTTGGTTAGGTCTTTATCTAATCATTACCATGAATTCAATGATCCAACTCATCAATCTTGTCTTCAATATATTTTACATCTCCCAAGAAATCAACTGAGTGAGCTTGATCTTATGATTTCTTTGAATTTGATCTTTTACTGTCACTCACAAATAACTAAATTCTAACACTTGGTCAATATTGAAATACTCAATTTTTGTTTAAGCTTTTTGGCTTGGAATCAACAAACTTTAGAATGGTTGATGCTAATGCTTTGTCAACACAAGATTTTCTCGACACTAACTATGGCTTGGTTGAGACTACTATTACTCGGCACTCCTTAGTATTTTACACTTTTCCTCGGCTAGGCTTAGCTTCCTTGAAATAAAAAATTACTTTTCTTTATCAAAGTCTATCTAATTAAATACCCATTGTAACTCATTTTCATAACTTCAACCTTTCCTCTAGGTGCTATAGCTATGAGTAACTCTCAAATCCTCTTCATCAATCAAATAGATATGGCATTTAGATTAGGTAGCAATATGCCTCATCCATAGATTTAACGTAAATGACAAAACAACAATTGTTCCAATTGTATGTTTCCAACACCTATGATCTCTATTAAACATTTTAATTGTTTTATATGTGCTAAGGGGTCCTTAGAGCCCTTAGAACACACATTATGTGATTTAATGGTCAAAAGAGACTATATAAAACACTATGATGCCTTTTGACCCATTCAATCATATTATATGTGCTAAGGGGTTCTTAGATCACTTAAGAGAGACATTATATGATATAATGGGTCAAAATGGGTAATAAGGTACCTTATGACCCCTTTGAATCCATTCAAATGATTATATATGTGCAAAGGGGTCTTTTAACACTTTAAGACATAAATTATACTTTTGAATGGGTTAAAAGGGGTCATAAGTTGCCCTATGATTTCTTTTGACCCATTAAAATAATTATATGTGTGCTGATGTGTTTTGGGAGACTTTAAGACACACAATATACTATAAGTGGGTCAAAATAGGTCGTAGGGTACCCTATGAACACTTTTCACCTATTAGATCCATTATATGTGTGTTAAGGGGTTTGAGAACCACTTAAGACACACATTATATGATCAAATGAGTCAAAAGTTGTGATAGGGTTTCCTAAGACACCTTTTGATCCATTCAATCACATTATGTGTTATAAGATCCCCTACAACACACATTATGTGATCGAATGGATCAAAAGGGGTTTTAGGATGCCCTATTTTTCCTTTTGACTAATTGAAGCTATTATATGTGTGCTAAAGGGTCTTCATATCACTTAAGATATATTATGTGATTGAATGAGTCAAAAGGGGTCATACGGTACCCTACGACCCAATCAAACCATTATATGTGCGCTAAGGGTCTGTAGACCCCTTCATAAAACATTATGCAATAAACTGGGTCAGAAGGGGTCATAGAGTTTCCCATGATCTCTTTTGACCCACTAGATCCATTATATGTGTGCAAAGGGTCTTAAGGACCCCCTTAATACATACATGGTGTGATAAAATGTGTAAAAAGGGGTAATAGGAGACCATATGGCCCCTTTTAACCCACTCAAACCATTATATGTGTGCTAGTGGATTTATTGTTCCCCTAAGACACATATAATGTGATAATATGTGTTAAAATTTGTCATAATGTATCCTATGAACCTTTTTATGCCATTTTATCATATTATGTATGCAAAGGGGTCCTCTAAGGCACATATTTGTGATCAAATGGGTCAAAAGGGGTCACATGATACCATATAATCTATTTTGAGTCATTCAAGCCATTATCCATATGTGCAAAGGGCTCCTTAGACCCCTTAAAATGCAAATTATGATATCAAATGAGTCAAGAGGGGTTATAGGGTACTCTATTTTTCTTTTATCAATTGGATCCATTATATGTGTGCTTAGGGGTTTGAGGACTCCATAAGACACACATTGTGCCACCAAATCAATGAAAATAAATAATAGGATAATCTATCACCCTTTTTGACCCATTCAAACCAATATATGTTTTCTAAGTTCTCCTTAGACCCCTTATAACACACATTACATGAAAATTTAAAATACTTTTTTTTACATAGATAATGTTGGAAATTTAGAAAGGGCTCTCGTGCTATAGTGTGTTAGCACTATTTTGAGAGCTTTTGAGCCTATGGCTCACACTATCCAAACCATAGTGTGATCATGCAATACCAAGATTGTGCTATTGTGTGATTGCACTTGCTTCAGATTGGAAAAAAAATAAGAAAGTGGTATCTTTTTTGTCCATAACTTTGTGCACTTACCCATTTATAATTTCATAATCAAATGCAGATTTATCATCTCAAATAAAGTGACTTGGAAAATAGGGAAAGGGGATAAGGTTAGATTCTTGATAGACTCTTTGTAAGGGCACCCTATTATCAACAAGATAGACATCCTGCAAATGTTAAGAGAAGCCTCAGAGGATTCTTGAGGTCCTTACCTTTGCAACTATGTGGTTATTGATAATACTATCCCAAAGACTAGAAATGGATGTCATTCCATGATTTCAATGCTCCCTAGTCACAAAAGGATGATCTTCTCTCTATCCTAAAAAATAGGACCTTTTATTTTCCTAACATAGAAAATATTTTGATTTTTGATGGCTCTAAACCAAGGGAGTTTAAATTAAAAGAGGGTTATAAATACTTAATGGAAATGAATAATAGTCTCAAAGTTGAACTACCACAAACATTGTGTTGGAATGCTCTCTACCTTCCTAAGCTAGGAGAATTTTCTTTGCTTTCTCCTCAAGGTAAAATTGTAACCTCTAACAAATTCAAAAGAATAGTATTTGAATGTCCCTTCCAATGTCCACTACGTGAAAAGGAAGAGGAGGATCCCAATCAATTATTAGTAAATTGTGATTATTATAGCTTGTCTTGGAATTGGTTCTTTAAGAAAATATCCCCAAAGACATCTCTCCCAAATTCTTTTAGCTCTCTTCTTATCATGGCCTATTTTAAATAATGACAAAATTTTCAAAGAATTATGGATAGTCTCTCCTTCCATAATCCAATAGTTATTATGGAAGGAGGGGAATAGAAGGATCTTAAGGAACATGAAGATGAACTATCATCAACTAATCATGAAAATAGAGACCCTAATCATCAAATTAAGTTATTAATAGTAAATTCTATGGTTATAAGGGATCCCACATACCTATGACTTAGTGTAATGGATCTATGAGAAATAGATGGATAGTACTTATACTCCCCTTCTTTATAGGAAGTGGGAATAATACAAAAGGAAGGGAAATGTGTATCTAGACTCCACCCCAAGATGATTAGGTAGAACCTAATTTTGATGGAGCCTCTCAGGCTAACCTGAGAGTTGCTGGCATTGGTTGTTTCATTAGGAATCACAAGAGAGATATTTTTCTCAAATGTATAAAAATATATTGATGTTTCCTCTAATAATGAGGAAGGATTGAAAGCCTTGGTGGAAGGCCTAGGCTATGTTCAAAACTCGATTTCAAATTTATTGAAATTGAGGGTGACTTTGACATCGTTATTAATGCCCTCCATATGGGATCTATGAAAAACTAGGAATTATATGTATTTATAATGAAAGCCTTGGATCTAATTTATTTATTCAAACATATTATCACTAATCATATTTATAGAGAAGGGAACAACCTTTTAGATCAGTTGGCAAGTGAAGGAGTTGATGAAATGAATAAAACTGGTATAATTCAAAGCATCTGGATAGATATCCAACTCAACTCATCCAAATTTAAGGGGGAATTCCTAATATCCTCTCTTTATGACCTTTGAGACATCATGTGTAGAGAACTATCATCTCTCTATCCTATACCATAGTTTTTTTAGAAGTTAGCCCAAGTTAGCCTTAAAAATGTTCTAACTTCTATAGGAAGAATAGGGAAGAGAGAAAATTTTGTGGTGCCTCCCTTTGTTCCCTTCACTTATCTTATAAGTCTATCCTAGTTATCCATTTAATATTTTACTTCCGTCATCATTAATTCATAGTTTTGTAAGTCCTCACCTAGTTTGGGTGGGGTTGAGAATCCCATCTCACATAAAATGGTTATTTAGTCTTTAGAGCACTAGTATATGGGTTTCTTTATTCCCCTCTCTCTAGAAACATGTCTTTATTAAATTTTAATCTTGAATGTAATTTCAAATAAATGTTGATTAACTACTTTGACAGGGTGAAAAGAATTCATCGTGCATTTATCACTCTAATATTTGTGTGACACTTAATCAAATTTATCTCCCCAATAAAAAAACAATAATTAATTGATTCATTCCCTCTATTTATTGAGGAATTTCTTTCTTTTCTTTGCATTTAGTAATCACGGATACACACATTAATATTAATTATTTGTCTTGTCTCATGGACTTTAATAAGGCCATTAAGATAGGAAGAATTATCTAGATTGCCTCTATCATGAACATAGTAATTTAGAGGGTTATTCTCCAATGCTTGGGAACATAGTATATTAATTGCCTTAAAAGATTCTTCTCTAATGTAGATATTGTTGATATGTTTATAGTAGTTGCCTACCATTTTTACGTGGATAACAAGCTTATTTCTAGTCTTTGTCATGAAGTATTTGACATACAACTTCTGGGAGATATTGATAATGTTCTTGATAATATTATTAGAGGGGATCTAATGCACTTTTGGGAGGATAGGGAAGTTTATTAGAGGAACTTAAGGGTTATCATTTTCTTCTTCTCACATTTTTGACCTCATAGATGAAGACTAGTTGGATCATTAACTTGAAGAGGAGGGGGTTCTGCACAAGAATTCCCTAAGGGTGTCCACAAAAGACCCTTGGGAGGCTTTGGTGACAACTATTTTCATAGCTTAGATCTTTTTTTGGAAATATATTTTTCTCTTTCTAATGTATCATTTAGAAAAGGCATGTTTCTAGCTATTGTAAGACCTTAGACTCTACTAAACTTTGTATAAGTAATTTTAGTTGGACCAATCTCTACTTTGGAACAATCTCTACTTTTTGTTTCTTTAGACAAAATTGATATTAAGGCTCTCTAAGATACTTTACTTTTAAAAAATTGTCTATTTTTCATTGCTACAATGCATTTTTTGTTACCATGAAGCTTAGTAGATCATTTTCATCTTTAACTATATTAATGGTGGGTTTTATTTTTCTTCAAATGTTTCAGAGGTTATTATACTTCTTTTTCTTATATGCTCCATCCTTTTGAAGTACTTGTAATCTTGAAGAGTTGACAAGCTATTTGGTTAAAAAGTGAGCGAGGGCCTTCTTAAGGCATCCCTTTTTTCATTTATTTTTGCAGCTCCTTGGTTATGTTCTTATTTAATCTTAGATATTATCTTTGTGGCATTCAATTATATAAGGAAGGTTCTTGGGTTGGGTTTATTCCTACTTCTTGCCCTATAAAATGACTTAATCTCTAGTCAAAGTGGATGAATACTTTCTATATGTCATTGATTCTGTAATGAAGATATTAGCCCCCCACCACTGCTGCCCCCCCAAACTCCCCCTCATATAAAATCAACTCTAGTTTTATTTTTATCTAGATTATTATGTCATGGAATAATAATAAAATAATAATTAATATTTGTGATGAGCCTTAGGATTAAACCACTGATGATTTCCTATATTCTGTGATGGCTTGTTGAGGGGGAATTGAATGAATCCTCGATCCATCTAATAATCTCTAGTTTGCATGATCAATAAATAAGGCTATAATATTTCCCCCCTATTCCTCTTTGTTTAGTTTTTGACTGAGGTTTCATTAATTAATGATAATGATGGAGTCCTCCATGGGGCTTTGAGAATTCTTTTTAGTGAATGATGTTATATTATCTCTAGTTTTTATTAAGTTAATTTTTGCTGGAGTATCCCTTTGTAGGTTTTTGCAATTCCTCCAAAGGTTTGGAAAGCTAAGGGAAGCAATAGAGCCCTACATAGTTGATTGAAGAATTTTGGGGATCTCTTAGAAGCCACTATTAACCCTATTTTGTAAAGATCTCTCAATAGAACTCTCTCTCTTATACCACTTTAACTGATATAGTTGATGTATTATTTATAAAATCCTTAAATTATTATTGTTCTCAAATATACTTGTTCAACTATATTAGAGACAATGCCCTCATAAATATCTTGTAAAAGAGGATATTCCCTCTTATGTTATATTTGTAAAAGTAAGGGAACACCCCTTGAGAATCCCACTAGTTAGTAATTGTACTTTACATACAAGACTTTGGTCCTAGGATACACCTATGATTTTATTCAAACCATTCTTTTTCCTCAGTGCCTATAGCTGAATAGGGTTAAGATTATTGTACATATTCTAATATTAATAAAATTTAGGAATTTATCAACCAAACAACCAAAAAAATTGAAAAACCCTTAGATATTAAATAAACAATCTATAAAACCTATATATCTTATCCTTTTTTCCATTCTTTCATGCATTCCCATGGATTCAACCTATGATTACAAAAGAAAAGCTATAACTGTGATACCACTTGTAAGGAAATACATAACCAAAAATATTACTATTTTCATATAACCCATAATAGATCTAAAATAAATTTGCACTTAAAACCCACACACAAGAGAAAAGAAAACATAACCACATAAATGTGACACAAGATATATCCTAGGAAACCCTCATTGAGGGTAAAACCTAAGCCTCCAAAAGCATCCATCACCATGTATTATTAAGAAAAAATAACATTTCAATCCATAGAAGCCTTCAAAGCCATAGCCACAACCAAGAAATCCATGTGAACAAGCATGTATCTATACATCTCCTTCCATGCTTCCAATCTTCAAAAATTCTCCCTTGACTAACCTATCTTGCCTTGTCTTGCTTGACTCTCCCTTTTCCACCATTTTCCTTTACAACTACTCTTTTGGTTTCTTTTACATAGTACCCTTACAAAAAATCACCAATAGGTATTACATTAACCATGTGCTACCAAACCCCTAGTGACCCTGATTGATATTGGGCATTTGATTTATTTTTCCTAAAAGGTAAATACTTACATCAAATATTATCACAATGTTATAATACAACTCATCAAATATTTCATGGGAATCTCTACATGTTGCACATATTTTATAATATTATTGATATTGTGGTACTTTACTTTGTTATGTAATGTTGTACCTAGGAGCACCTAGATGGACATGTAACAAGTATAGATTCCCATAAAATATTCTTGATGAGTTGTATTGTAACATTGTGACAATATTTGATGTAATTATTTAATATTGGAGAAAAATAAATTAAATGCCTATTATAAAATGTGGGGTGATTGGGTTAGGTAGCACATGGTTTTAGCACTTTTAATATTGGGAATTTAATTATTTTTTCCCAATATTAAATAATGAAATCAAATATTATCTCAATGTTATAATACAACTCATCAAGGATATTCCATGGGAATCTCTACATGATGCATGTCCATCTAGGTGCTCCTAGGTACAATATTACATAATAAAATAATATAATGTAATGTGTGTGACACACATAATCTCAATGAAATCTATGAAGAAATCAATTTGTAATGTTAATATGTGCATGTTTGTCTTTTTCTAGAATAGTTCTCAAAATAAAATTTTATGAATTGAAAATAATGAATGATATGCTAAATAATGGTATCAAACCTAGGATATATTATTACATTTGTAATGATATGTGCATGGTGAATGACAAGATAAGTGATACAAAGTCTAGACAATCAAACACAAATTCATATTTATTTAAGAGGATAGGATTTAAAAATATATTTCCTATACTTCAGACTATTGCTAAATGCATTTTATATTGTACTTGTTCTAAGTAAAATCTTTTGATTACAAAAGCTAGTTCACAATCATCTTGGCATTTAAGTTTAAAATTCATCCGTGGTAAAAAAACATTACTACATCATTTATAAACAAGTGTCTAGCTTTTTAATCAATAAAGTTTTTAAATAGTTTCATCAAGGGAGTTATCTTTTCAACTATCTCAAAATAAAAAAATGAAAAATTCATAAAAACCAAAGCTATCATGCCATTATTAGGAGTTACAATATCAAGCCTTTTTGTTCTTTCCATAGGAGTTTTAAATTTGTTCGAGAAACTTTTCTTTCATTCTAGTAGGACGAGGGAAAATATTTATTTTTTATTTTTTGTAGAGTCTGGTAATTGTGAACCTCCTACATCCTCAAATTAGTAGTTGAATCTGAACTAGATTAGGACTGTGGGGGACACTTAGAAGTGTTTAAAGCATAAACACCATTATGAGCTATTATAAAATAGTGAGGTCTTGGATATTTTAGTAGAGATTATCTTATGTCCCATATATATGTGTATCATCTCAAAATGGAAGAAACCATCATTTAAGACCTTTTAGCTCCCACCATTTAGTGACCTTATGGAGCATGAATGGATTCATTCACAATTAGCTCTTTCTCTTATTCTAGCCCACATCTTCCATTTTCATCAATACAATATTTGAAACCTCTAGGCTACCTCCTTTTGAGCCAACCCTAGAATTGGTTAACCTAGGTCCATCCATTATTGAATAGGTCAACATATTATAGACTACATCAATTAGTCAAGTTGTTTCCTAGTGATTTTGAATCTTGGGACCAATTTTGTCTAAGGTTGCCAATTAGAAACACGGGTGACCCCATTAACTTGCTTTATTTTCATTCCCCAAAAAAAATTATAAAAGGAATTTAAGGCACCTTATTTTGACATCCACAATTAATCCACAATCATAATAGAAATAAAATATGCAATTTCAATATTTTAAGCATTCAAGGAAACATATTTTCATCAAGAATTCAAGGTATTCAAATGTTCAAGGATTCTTACTGAACATTTCTTCTTCAAGATATATCAATTTTTTGGCCATGAAGCGAGGAGATCTAAATTGAGGCATCCATAATCTTCTTTGTTGATGAAAATTTACATCTATGGCTCCATCATGTGTTGGAAATATAAGAGGAGTTACAAAGAGGGAGGGGTGAATCAGTTACCACTAAAACAAATCCTTTTCCCTTAGATGTCAATGTAAACTTTCACTGATCATGCATGACTAAATAGCTTGGTTAGCACTATAATAATACTAATGCCTAGTTAACAAAATAATCTTAAGATTTATTAAACTATTTTATCCTTTAGTAACTTAGGTGCAAAAACTTAAAACATAAGTAAATAACATGAATACAAATGATGCCAATATTTAACGTGGAACCCAATTTGGGAAAAACCACCTTGTAATTAGTCACAATAATTTTTACTCTTCTAAAGTGAGCCCTGTTAAGAGCCAACCTTGTTAAAAGTTAAAAAACATATTGCTAAGTATGACTTTGTTAGAGGATTTAGATCACTCGGTTAGGAGTAACCTAGCTAGAGGTCTTCAAACACTTCAATCGTGAAATGTCACTTTGTTAGAGGATTTACAAAATGACTATGAAGTCAACTTTATTAAGATATTTCTTTACTACTATAATGGGTAGAAAGAAACAACAATTTTACCTAATTTATGAAGAAAATATCTTTGCAAATTCAGGTTTCTATTCTAGCTTAACCTCTAGATCCTTCCTGATCAGATGTTTCTTTTTAGTTTATCTACCAAATTTATTTGTTATTCCTTTTCTCTTCACTCACATATCCATCTTCTTCATATTCTTATTTTAATATGACTTTATCCTCATAACTTGACCTTTCTTATATATCATAAGCTAGGAAAATTTGGCTTGAATACCTTTACAAACCATCAATAGACATCCAAATAGTCAGCCTCAAGTAATAATTTTTTTTATAATTTCAATTTGCTATCACTCGATCAACACTGGGACTGTACACTTGGTTGATACTACGACTTCTTCATTGCCTAACCATGCGGTCAATACTAATCTCCTTTGATGGTTGACCTCTTACCCAATACTACAAGTAGGTATCATTTGATTAACCAACTCCTCAGTTAATACTAGAAAGTGTTCATTACCTAACTGATTAGTTAATGCTAAAAACTTTGTATTCCTCAGTTAATACTGATATTTATGTAAACATCAATGAATGTATTATCAAAGAATTGTTTCCAAAAAAAATTATCTTTGGAAATGATGGAAATACAACATGTCAACATAAGATGATGAAAGTATGAGCAAAAATATAATATCCTTTGTTTCATTACTATTATCATCCATACTAGGTCCCTCTGAGATTTTTCTAGAAATTTTCTCTGCTTGTTTCATATCACTGCTCTTCTATCAATTTCTCCCTCTTAGTTGTATGCTTCATCATCAACAATTTTCCTAAATCTTAATAATACTGAACTATTCACAGTCTTCCATGTTGGCACTAAAATCTCCCTCCTTTAAATCAATTATCAAATGTTACAAACATCTAAAATTACGATGTAACTTTTGTACTAATTCATATGCAATATGCTCTGCATTCTACTGTATCAACTTGACTGATCTTCAATAGATCTTGGTTGATTCCACACTTTTTTTCTCTTTAGTGAGCATCACATAGGGGAATAATGTTGAAAATGGATTGATAAAAGTATGATAAATGTGTTTCAATTATTATTTTCTCACTGATCTCAAACCTACTATTTTTTGGCAAGACAATTCATTATATGATTTAACTACTACAATTTTTTTGATTGATGAAGAGGATTTGATTAGATGAGGTAACAATAACATGTAGAGGAAAAGTTGAGTTATGAGATGAAAATTAGTACAAGAATCAGTTAAGATAGTGATATTATAGTGCATTGATAATCTACTTAAGGTTGCAAAGGTTTGTTACATTGAGTAAGTTTAGAAGAACAAGCTAAGTGAATTTTTTTTGCCAATCTTGACTAAGTGGATAGTAGGTGCCATCAAAAGTTAGTGCAACCTGAGAAAAAAATTAGTTAGAGCTGAGCAAAGTCAATTTCAGTGTAATTCAAGTGAAATAGTGTAAGACAATTAAAGTTTAGTTGATGCCGAGCACCAATAAACTTTACATTCATGTTGAGTGTTTTGACAATGGATGCTGAGCAACATAATATGTGTTGAGCATTATAAGTTAGTTTATGTAGAGTGTTAGCATTATGAGAAAGATCAAGAATTTGATTAATTTGAGCTAACTAGTTTGATTTCTTGGATTGTGTGAGCCATGTGGAAGATGAGATTAGTGAACTACTGGCATATAATTCAAGCTAAACTATTTTGAGGTGAATTTAAAGAGGATTAAAGGAGAAGTTTCTAGAAGGGAATGAAATAAAATGAAGGCTAGATTTATTGAATCCTATTTAATCTAACCTAACCCTAAAATGGACGATGGAGGATGAATGAAAAAATATCTTACTTGTCTATTTATAGAGATGTCTACTCAGAAGCAATAGTTGATATATGATAACCTAAGGAAGATAAGGAGTCTAGGAAATTTGATTCATTTAGTGACCTAAGAGAAGAGAATGTATTAGAAAACAAAGAAAGAAAGCTTAAGGGTATGAATTCTTGCAAGGTGAACAAGTTATCAGAGCTAAAGTGTATGAAAGCCAATCAGAATGGAGGACTAAAATGGAGATCTATCATCTACAAATGAAGTTGTAGGTTGTTATTAGGTCAAACCTTACTATTACTCTCTAATAATTATATTAGTTTAGGGTAAATCCTTTGGATTAAGGTTGACCTAACAGTCATTTGTAAATCCTTTAACTAGGTAACATTCCAAGTGAATGATCTAAATTCCTTTAACAAGGCTTACTCCTGATAGGATGATTCAAATCCTTTAACTTGGTCATATTTAACAGTGTGTATTGTAACCTTTAATAGGGTTTTCCTTTCATAGGAAATCACTTTAGAAGAGTGAGAATGAGTAGCATGTTACTGGTGGTTTTTTCCAAATTTGATTTCCAATTTAAATCATTCTATCAAAAGTGTTATTGAATTTTTTATCCTTCATGTTTATATTTCTACAAATTGATTTGACTGTAACGTACAAGTTTAGGTGATTACATAATATAATGGATGCATGCATGATGAAATTTTTTTATGGACGTAAATTCACTATGTTGTAAAATTTTTTAATTGTACATCTAAACCTTGGATAACTAATTCACCCACCCTTTTAGTTATTCTAAAGAATTCCAACAATTGCTATAAGAGCCATTTTCTCAAGAGGACTAGTTTGAAGGTAGTAGAAGAAAAAAAATCAAGATGTCAAAAAGAGAAGTACCCAAGCTTAATATTGATAAATTTCCTACATAGAAAGTTATGATTGATGCAGGAGCATCCAGAGGTATAAGGGCAATCCTGTGTCACCCAAAAAAATGTACTTAGACTTAGTTTCTGTTTCATGTCTTTACATTTTTGGATACCCATTTGGCTCAAATAAAGGTTCCAACTCTCATAGTTTAACTATCAGTGCGTTTAAAAATCCTGAAAAAATAGGAGCATGTATTTGGGCCATCATTTTGGTAAAATAGAAGGTGTGAATTGGCCAGATGAATGTAATCATGATTTAGAGCATTCTAGAAAAAGAATCAGGTCAATAGGCCCCATAGTTTGAAAGTTATTGCAGTTTTTCGAGTTTTGGAGACCTCCTAAGAATGCTTCAAAGTTAGGTTTGGGCCATTAAATGACCTCAAAAAGGGTCAAAAAATGGGGGAAAAGTGAAGCTTGTCCATAGGGCTATAGAGTGCTTTGAGAGCTTTCTGAAAATGTAAACGGTTCATCAATCGGAGCTATGGTTCAAAAGTTATGCCTCCCAGAAGTTCGGTTATCGTTTCTGGATTCTTCTAGATTTGCACCGACTTCTAACGCAGCTTCCAGAATCTTCTATTTTATTGGTGGATACCTACTAGCACTTTCTAGAATGTACTCCTAGTCCTTAACCCTCCGGGGTCTATTTAAGCAGATTTCTGGCATTGTAAAAGGAGTTCAGAGTAGAGTTTGAGAGGAGGTGCTAAAAGGAGAAATATTCTCCAGATTTATGCTATTGTAAGCCCTTCGGGCATGTTCTGAAGTTTATTTTCTCTGTACTATTTGTACTAGCTTATTTTCTCAGTAATATAATTTCCCTTTTCTGTTGTGTCCATTCTGTTCTTGGGTTGTGTCCCCATCAAGTGGTATCAAAGCGGGTTTTCCTGAGTGTGTAGACAAAGCGCCGACTATGAGGCAGTTTGCACCAGGACTGTGTGGTTGTGGGTTCGAGTTAGAAGATGCCTCCATGAAAAGAGCATGGTGGAAGGGCTAGAGCTATTGATCCTAAGGAGGTTAGAGCCCTCTAGAGGCAGGTACAAGAATTGCAAGAGGAGCTTCGTAGAGGAGCAAATGTTGCCGTAGGTGACAATAGTGAGGATGACAATGAAGAGGAAGTAATGGGACCATAAGAGGAAGTTGATGGGGAAGTTCTGAATCATGTAGAGGAAAGGCCTTTTAGGGCCATTACTAAGTTTGGAAAAACACCTACAATTGAAGTGGGTGTATTTTCAGGAAATTTGAAACCAGATGAGTTGATCGATTGGATCAATGAACTGGAAGAATACTTTGAGTATGAGGATATAAGGGACCCAGATAGGGTTAAGTTTAAAAAGGCCAAACAGAAAGGCCATGCCAAAATCTAGTGGCAAGAGGTTGAATTGGAAAGACTTAGAAGAGGAAAGGAGAAGATCACAAGATGGGATCGCATGGTGGACAAATTGAAGAAGTAGTTCATTCCTGTGGACTACGAGCTTGATCTATTTAAGAAGATGCATGGGTTAAAGCAAGCAGGAAGATCAGTCCAAGAATATACAGAGGAGTTTTACTAACTCTTGATTAGAGTGGGGCATGCAGAAGCAAATAAGGAGACGGTTGCTTGTTATATCAGTGGGTTGTGACCTAGCATCCAGGAGGAATTAAGTCTGGTAAGAATGACCAGCGTTGAAGAAGCATACCAGTTTTCCCTACGAGTTGAAGAGAAGCTGAGTAAAAGGTTTGAAGGAAGACAAAGAGGGCACGATCAAGGAGGAAGGGGAAGCGGTAGACCATTTGGAGGCCGCAATGAAACCCAAAAGAAAAATGAAGATGTGGGTACTAGCAGAAACTAGAGGAATGAGGGTTTCAACCGCTCCCATGATCAAGACTTTGGAAATCAAAGAGGAAGAGGTAGAGGACGTGGAAAAGGAAGAGGAGGCTTCCGTTGTACTTGTTTCCATTGCAATGAAGAAGGTCATCATGTCTTTGAATGCCCTCAATGAGAAGGAAGGACAGATAGGAGAGATGAGGGCCAAGCTAGGGTTGCTCATGTGGATGAGGATCACAATCATCACATTCAGAGGATGCAGAAAGAGGATAGACATTGGTAAATGAAAGAGTCCTAAGTGGTGAGAATGAACCAGGACAACGAAGGAGTTTGTTTCATACCAAATGCAAGTGTGAGGATAAATGTTATGACGTGATCATTGATGGTGGTAGCACTGATAACTTTGTATCAGAAGAGATGGTCTCTAACCTAAAGCTCAAAAGGGAGAAACATCCCCAACCCTATCGGATTTCTTGGGTAAAAGATGATCATAAGGTCCTAGTAAGTGAACAATGTTTAGTAAAATTCAAAATTGAGAGTTACCATGATGAAGTTCTCTGTGATGTTATTTTGATGGATGTTTGCCATCTATTGTTGGGTAGACCATGGTAGTTTGATAGACATGCAATACATGATGGACATGCAAACACATACTCTCTGACAAAGGATGGAGTTCATCACAAATTGAAGCCCATGAAAAAGGAAGGTGAAAAGGTATGTAGCAGTGCTAGGATTTCTCTTGTTGATGGAAGGAAGTTTTTAGATGGCATGAAACATCAGCATATATGCTATGCTTTGATTCCTAGAAAAGATAAAGAAGGTAGTAGTGAAATACCATTTGAAGTTTCAGATTTACTAGGGGAATTTGGAGATATTATCTCTGATAATGTTCCAGATGGATTGCCACCAGTAAGGCAAATCAGTCATCAGATAGATCTGATTCCAGGAGCTAGTTTGCCTAACAAAGCTACTCACAGGATGACTCCTACTGAAACAGAGAAGCTAAATAGACAGGTTCAGGAGCTGTTGAGGAAGGGTTTGATTCGAGAGAGCCTGAGTGCATGTGCAGTACCTACAGTACTTGCACCCAAGAAGGATGGAGAGTGGAGGATGTGTACAGATTCTCGAGCTATAAATAGGATAACCATCAAGTACCGATTTCCTTTACCAAGGATGGATGATCTTATGGACTGCTTGAGTAGAGCTCACTACTTCACAAAGATAGATATGAAGAGTGGCTATCATTAGATACAGATTCGAGAAGGAGATGAGTGGAAAACAGCCTTCAAGACCAAGGAGGGTCTTTATGAGTGGTTAGTCATGCCCTTTGGATTGATGAACGCCCCAAGCACCTTCATGTAGCTCATGAATGAGGTACTTAAGAAGTTCTTGGGAAAATTTGTTATTGTCTATTTGGATGATATTTTAATTTTCAGCAAGACTTTGGAAGAACATTTACTGCATATTCGTAGTGTCCTTGAAAGGCTAAGGGAAGAGAAATTGTTAATTAATCTAAAGAAGTGTGTCTTTGCAAAAAGGGAGTTAGTCTATTTGGGATTTGTTATATCACCTAAAGGTCTCAAAATGGATCCAGAGTAGGTAAAAGCCATCTTGGAATGGCCTACTCCAAGGTCTGCTACTGAGGTAAGATCATTTCATGGTCTGGTTAGTTTTTACAGGAAGTTTATTAAGAATTTCAGTGGCATATGTGCACCCCTAACTGATACAATAAGAGGGGATAGAAAAGAGTTCAAATGGACTGCAGTAGCCATGAGAAGTTTTGAATTGCTGAAGAAGAAGGTGACAAAACAGCCTGTGTTGGCACTTCCAGATTTTAGAAAAGTGTTCCAGGTGGATTGTGATGCTAGTGGCAGTGCTATTGGGGCTGTATTAAGCCAAGAAGGTAATCCTATTACATATTTTAGTGAAAAATTGAATGATGCAAAGAAGAAGTATTCTGTTTATGATCAAGAATTCTATGCAATAGTTCAGGCCTTAAAGAAATGGAGGCATTATTTATTGCCAAAGGAATTTGTTTTGTATACTGATCATCAGGCATTACAGTACCTAAATAGCCAAGGTAAATTGAATCAGAGGCATATGAAGTGGGTAGAATTCTTGTAGAGTTATACATTTGTGTTGAAGCATAGAAGTGGAAAATCTAACAGGGTTGCAGATGCACTAAGTAGGAGATAGTCACTGCTTATAGTAATGTAGGTTGAAGTAGTTGGGTTTGATGAACTCAAAAATTTGTACCCCGAGGATCCTGATTTTGCTGAAGCATGGAAACCTTGTAAAGAGCCTATTGCTGTAGATAGAAAAAAGTGGTTAGATTATTTGATTCAGGATGGCATGTTGTTCAAAGGTAGTCAATTGTGCATTCCAAGGAGTTCCATGAGGGAAAATCTGATTAAGGAGAAACACAATGGAGGGATGGCAAGACATTTTGGTCGAGATAAGACCATTTCCATTCTTAGAGAACATTATTTTTGGTCTCAAATTTCACAGGATGTGAAGAAGTTCATACAAAGTTGCCAGGTTTGTCATGTTGCCAAGGGGTTTAGGCACAATACGGGTCTTTATCAGCCGTTGCCTGTTCCATCAAGGCCATGGGAGGACATAAGTATGGATTTTGTTCTTGGATTGCCAAGGACACAAAGGGGTAATGACTCAGTATTCGTGGTGGTTGATAGGTTTTCCAAAATGGCACATTTTATTCCATGCCACAAAACTCATGATGTTGTCCATATTGCAGACTTGTTTTTCAAAGAGGTGGTAAGACTACATGGTCTTCCAAGGAGTATAGTTTCTGACAGAGATACTAAATTTGTGGGGTATTTTTGGAGGACATTGTGGAAGAAGTTGAGAATAGACCCAAAATTCAGTTCCATGCATCACCCACAGACTAATGGTCAAATAGAAATGGTAGATAGAAGTTTGGGCAATTTGCTGAGATGTTTAGTTGGGGATAAGCCCAAGGGATGGGATTTGATTCTACCACAGGCAGAGTTTGCTTATAATAACTCTATAAATAGGAGTACTGGAAAATCACCATTCCAAATTGTATATGGGAATAGCCCAAGGACTACACCAGAATTGAGGAAGATAGAACAAGGGGAGAGGAAAAGTGCTGAAGCTGAGGAATTTGCTAAACACATCAAGTGTCTACATGAGGAGGTTCAAGCACACATTATCAAGATGAATCAAGAGTATAAAGCTAGGGCTGATCAAAGGAGAAGACATAAGGAATTCCAAGTAGGGGATCTAGTCATGGTGCACTTATGAAAAGAAAGATTTCCAGTTGGTACTTACAACAAGCTGAAAATGAAGAAATTTGGCCCCTGCAAAGTTTTGAAGAAACATGACTCAGGAAATGCATATGAGGTGGAGCTGCTAGATGGTATTCACATTTCTCCCATTTTCAATATTGTAGATTTAATAGAGTATCATGATGATGGTGCAGATGAGGAGTTGGTTTTAGAGCCATGTCCAATTCCTGCTTCTAAGAAGGAGGAGATAGAAGACATTCTAGATCATCGTGTGGGTAGGAGTACCAGAAATAGGCAGTATGAAAAGTATTTGGTCAAATGGAAAGGATGGTCGATCGAGGACTCAACTTGGATTTCAGCAGCCGAGGTTTCCCATTTGGGATTTCCTATACCATCCATAAAGTGATAGGGTCACTTTTCAATCTACCCTGGGTGTCTGATGTAGGAGCATCCAGAGGTATAAGGGCAATCCTGTGTCACCCAAAAAAATTTTACTTAGACTTAGCTTCTATTTCATGTCTTTACATTTTTGGATACCCATTTGGCTCAAATAAAGGTTCCAACTCTCATAGTTCAACTATCAGTGCGTTTGAAAATCCCAAAAAAATAGGAGCATGTATTTGGGCCATCATTTTGGTAAACTAGAAGGTGTGAATTGGCCAGATGAATGTAATCATGATTTAGAGCATTCTAGAGAAAGAATAAGGTCAATAGGCCCCACGGTTTGAAAGTTATTGTAGTTTTTTGGGTTTTGGAGACCTCCTAAGAATTCTTCAAAGTCAGGTTTGGGGCATTAAATGACCTCAAAAAGGGTCAAAAAATGGGGGATGAGTGAAGCTGGTCCATAGGACTATAGAACACTTTGAGCCCTTTCCAAAAATGTAAACAGTTCGTCAATCGGAGCTACGGTTCAAAAGTTATGCCTCCCAAAAGTTCGGTTACCGTTTCTGGATTCTTCTAGATTTGCACCAACTTCTAAAGTAGCTTTCGGAACCTTCTATTTTGTCACTGGATGCCTACTAGCACTTTCTAGAATGTACTCCTAGTCCTTAACCCTCTGGGGTCTATTTAAGGAGATTTCTGGCATTGTAAAAGGAGTTCGGAGTAGAGTTTGAGAGGAGGTGCTAAAAGGAGAAATATTCTCCAAATTTATGCTATTGTAAGCCCTTAGGGCATGTTCTAAAGTTTATTTTCTCTGTACTATTTGTACTAGCTTATTTTCTCAGTAATATAATTTCCCTTTTCTGTTGTGTCCATTCTATTCTTGGGTTGTGTCCCCATCAATGATGAAGTTACACCTAGGGGGTCTTGGAGATTATGCACGATCTACTATTACTGTTGATCATATTGATCCTCTTAGAGCCCTAACTACTAAAGATCTTTAAAAAAAAGAAAGAAAATAGGCAAGCGATGTTGGAGATTATCTCTTTGATAAGCTATGTCAAGTTTGATGATATCAAGGGTTGTGATAGTGCAAAGAAAATGTGGGATACTCTACACACTATCTATGGAGGTGACAAGAATGTTTTCAGAGCCAAAGTTGAAAGTATTAGAGGTAAGTTTGATGATATGAGAATGAAAAAAGGTGAGAATATTGCTCAATATTTCTCCAGGATAAAAGGTTTTGTTAATGCAATAAGATGAGCTACTAGTAAAATAGATAATGATACTGTACTAAGAAAAGTTTTGAGAACATTGTTGCCCATCTATGCTATTAGTGTTTCTTCAATATAAGAATTAATATATATACCAGGGGATGATCTAACTCTTGAAGGTCTGCTAGGTAGGCTCATTTCTTTTGAGCTATCTAATTTTGATAATCACAAATCTAAACATATTGAATCTTTTTTCAAAGCTAAGTTGTCATTAAGGGAACCTAATGAGAAGAAGAAGAAAAAGTTAAAATATGTGGCTAGTGATAGTGATACAGATGATGAAGATGTAAGGAGATTTCAAAGAGGTAAGGTCAAGTTTAAAGGTAAGTTACCTATCATGTGTTTTAATTGAAATGAGGTTGGTCATATTGCTCCTAGATGCTTAGAGAAGAATAATTACAGAGGTGGTGATAAGTAAAAAAGTAAAAAAAATGAAGACAACAAAGAATGAAAAGAAAAAGGCAAGAACTCTTGCTATATTGTCGAAGATGAAACAAAATATGGATCTAAAGATCATGATGATGAAGTGATGTATGTTGCAATGAAGGATGAATTTGATGAAGATGATGCAACTGTAGTAGTGCCTTGTGTGAACAAGAATGATAGATGGATCATTGATAGTGGATGTTCACATCATATGACTAGAGATAAATGTAAGTTCATTACCTCAAATTATTATGATGGATATAGTGCAAGCTTTGGTAATGATGCACCATGTCTAATAAAAGGAAAGGGTTCTATGAAGCTCATTGAAAAGCTTTTATGTGACAATGCTTACTATGTTGAAGGACTTAACTATAACTTGTTGAGTGTGTTATAACTAAATAATTTGGGTTGTAAGGTTGGGTTTGAAAACAAAAAATTTATAATATATATGATACTAATAGAAAACTAATTGGAAAAGGTGATCAAACTAGAGGTAATCTATTCTACCTTGATATAGAGAATGCTACTTATTTACTTGTAGAATTTGATGACATGTGGAGCTATGGCACAAGAGGTCATTCATGTTAATTTTGATAACTTGGTTAGTACTAGTAACATGAGAAGAGTTAGAGGTTTTCCTAAGTTGAAGAAGCTTGACAATATAATTTGCAAACAATATCAATTAGACAAAATGACAAAGTCAAGTTTAAGAGTAAGACCCATACCTGTAAAGGAATATTAGAGATTGTCCATACTAACTTGTGTGGACCAATTGAAGTACAAAGCTACAAAGGAGATAAATACATTATGCTATTTGTTGATGATTATTATAGAATGATGATATTTATATTTTTGAAATAGAAATATGATGCTTTCCAAATATTTAAGTGGTACTTAGCAAGAGTTTAGAAAGAAATAGGTAGAAGTATGAAATGTTTGAGATCTAATAGAGGAGGAGAATTTACATCAAATAAGTTTGAGATGTTTCGTAATGATAGAGGAATAAAAAAGATAAACATCTACTTCTAGAACCCCTCCAAAAAATGGAATTACTAAGAGGAGGAATGGGCTTGTAATGGACTATGCTAGGACACCTGTGATGGAGAAAAATGATTCTTTGAAACACTAGAGAGAAGTTGTAAGTACAGTTGTCTATACCTTGAACCATGTACAAGTCAAGAAATGTACTCATTCAAAATATTTTGAACTTTGGTATGGATACTAACCAAATGTAAAACATTTTAAAGCATTTAGAAGCAAGTGTTATATTCTCAAAGATTTTAGGAATGGTAAACTAGATGCAAAAAGTGAAGAAGGCATATTTCTTGGTTATTCCAAGGGAAGGAAAGCTTATAAGTGTTTAAATACTAATACTAAAAAAGTTGTGGAAAGTGCATATGTAAAATTTGATGAATATATAGAAATATATGAAGCTGGACATATGAAGGAACTAGAAGAACAAAAATCATTTGTATATTTTTACGAAGGTATGCCTACAAATGAAGATGTTGTAAATCAAGTTGCAAACCAACAAAAAGTTTCAGTGAATGTTGAGTGACATAGTATGAATTTTGAGTTGCATTCAAGAACTGAGCTACATTCAGATACCAAGTTACAAAATGAGGTTGAAGCATATTTAGAGTTTGAAATTACAGTACATGAAAGAGATGTTGAACTACCTGATAGAGAGGTACATAGTGATTCAAAAATTGAAAGACCAAGTGTAGAAGCTAGAGATGAACCAAGATAGTCTAGATATGTTAAGAAACATCATCTTGTAGCACAAATTATTGGAGATAAAAATGCATGACCAATGACAAGGATCAAGTTGAGAAATGATACATATTTTTGGAGCATGTAAGAACCCAACTTAGTGAAAGATGCCTTAGAAGATGTGGACTAGAGTAAAGCCATGGAAGAAGAGATTGAACAAATTGAGAAAAAAATGACATGGACTTTAGTTCCTAGACTAAAACAAAAAAATGTGATTAGTACCAAGTTGGTATAAAAAAACAAGATAGATGAAAATGTTTATGTCACATGGAATGATGAAAGATTAGTCTATCAAGGATATGCACATGAACAAGGGATAGACTATGTAGAGACATTTGATCCTATTGCAAGATTGGAAGGAGTAAGAATATTGCTTGCTTACACTACATAAAAAGGTGTCAAAGTTTATCAAATGGATGTTAAGTCTACATTTCTAAATGGTATATTGGAGGAAGAGGTTTATATAGAACAATCAGAAGGATTTTTTGATGCTAACAACAAAATCATGGTATGTAGAATACAATAAGCCCTTTATGGTTTGAAGAAAGCACCAAGAGCATGGTATTAGAGACTACATAATTATCTATTGAATATTTTATTTGAAAGAACTAATGAAAAAAAAATCAGTACTTGAAGACAAAGAAAGGAAAAGGTATTTTGTCATCTGAAATTTTTGTTGATGATATCATATTTGGAGGCCTTGATACTTTATGTAGGGCCTTTGAAAATGAAATGAAATAAGAATTAGAGATGTCTATGATTGGAGAAATCAAGTTCTTCATGGGTTTGTAAGTACATTAAATGAAATATGGTTTATACATCACTTAGTCAAAATATGTAAAGGAGATACAAAAAACTTTTAGATTGGAAGATTCCAAGCTAGTAAGTGTACATCTATGGTGATAGGACATAAATTGTCAAAGAATGGTGACTTAACTAAGGTGAATGAAATATTATACAAGTCTATGATTTGCAAATTACAATATGTAGTACATAGTAGACTTGATAATGTATTATGTATAGGGATAGTTGTAAGATTCTCTGCTAATCCTAGATAGAATCACTTGATGGTAGTAAAAGGGATAATGAGATACCTAAAAGAAACAAAGGAGTATGGTCTATAATACAATAAAAGTGAACAATTTTAATTGAGATCCTATACGGATGAAGATTGGGTTGGAAATGTTGATGAGAAAAAGAGCACCAATGAAGGAGCATTTTTCTTAGGAAAAAGGCTAGTTACATGGACTAGCAAGAAACAAAACTGCATTTGTCAATCTATTGTTGAAGTTGAGTATGTTTCTATTGTTGTGAATTATACAAATACTGTATGGATAGATTAGATACTCAAAGGTATGAAGGAGGAAATCATTGAACCCGTGATACTTTATTCTGACAAGTGCTATGAACATATCAAAGAATCATGTGATGCATACAAAGACTAAGCACATTGCACTCAAGTATCATTACTTGAGAGAATTAGTTCAAGATAAAGAGGTGAAGATGGAATATGTCAACACCAAAAAAAAAGTTTCTGATATCTTCAAAAAAGCAATACCTAAGGATGCTCATGAGTATCTAAGAGGTTCAACATTAGCAAAGACATGTAGGTGTACTATTATGCGGTAGAGATTATAATTTTCTATAAATTTCCAATTTTTCATCCAGTGATGAGACTTTGCTATCTCTTTTTTCAAAGGTTTTTGAAGAAAATGATATTTCCTTTCCAATTTTTGTTTCTTTTTCTCTCTTTGAATGAGACTTATTCTTGCCATAATGATTCAGCTACTTTATATAAACAATATAGATCAAATTTGAGATGGAGAAGTATTACGTGGATTAGTCCTTTTATACACAGAGATTTGAAATTGATACCTTTACCAAAGGCTTTCTAAGAAGCATGAGGACTCCCGTACATCAAATAAGCTAATTAACATATGTTACACATTGATGTAGTGGATCTTACTTGAGGAGCTGCCTAAAGTAATCAAAGAGCTAGAAGTACCAATCAATCACAAGCAAGGTGATAGAGGGAGAGCCTAAAAATATTCATATCTACATATGAAGACGACACATCTTTGTAATTTTTGTCAAAGAGGAAGAAATAGATTGGTTGTCAAGAAAAGTGCACTAAGATCAAGAAATCACATAAGTAGAAATCTAGATATAAAAGATACAAAACTATGGAATATCTACTTAGAGGGAGAATGTGTATAGGTGTACCTACTGATTACATCTACCTAGTAAGAGGGATATAATGTTGAGGGAGATATAAGAAGTGATTAAGAGGAAGTCATAAGGATGAGTTGATTGATTGTCTAGTGATCATAACAAAATTTTGTAACCTATTTAGAAGATGGAAGTTGTTGATAGAGGGAGAGATTTCATTAAAATAAATTATTTTCCTTTTGGTATTTTGTTAGTCTTACTGATTAAGTCTACTTAGTTTCATTTTCCATCAATGCCAAATAGGGAGATTGTTGAAAATAGAATGAAATAAGTATGGTAAATGTATTTCAATCATTATTTTTTCATTGATATAGAACCTGCAACTTGTTGGTAATACAATTTCTTATATGGTTTAAGTAATTTCATTTGTTTGATTGATGAAAAGGATTTGATCAAATGAAGTAACAATAGAACCTAGAGGAAAGGTTACGTTATTGTATGAAAAGGAGTACAAGAATAAGTTAAGACAGTGATATTATAGTGCACTGATAATCTACTCATGGTTACAAAGGTTGGTTATACTGTGTAATTTTAGAAGAATAAGTTAAGAGAAGTTTTTCTACCAAGCTTAACTGAGTGGATAGTAGGTATCAAGAAAAGTTAGTGCAAGCCAAGCAGAAAATTAGTTGGAACCAAGAAAAGTCAATTTTAGTGTAAGCTGAGTAAAATTTAGTTTATATCAAGCACCAATAAAATTGAAGTTCATGCCAAGTGTTTTGATAGTGTATGTCAAGCAACACAGTATGTGCTAAGCATCAGAAGCTAGTTAATGCCAAGTGTTAGCATTATGAGAAAGATCAAGAATTCAATGAATCTCAGCTGACAAGTTTGATTTATTGGATTATGTGAACCATGTGGAAGATAAGATTGATGAGTTGGTGGCACATAAATGAAGATAAATTTTTTTGAGGTGAATTAAAAGAGGATTGAAGGAGAGGTTTCTAGAAGGGAATGAAACAAAATGAGGGGTAGATTCATTGAATCCTATCTAATCTAACCTAACCCTAGAATGGATGATGGAGGGTGAATGGAAAAATATCTTAATTCTCTATTTATATAGATGGCTGGTCAGAAGAAAGAGTTGATGTGTCAGAACCTAAGGAAGACAAGGAGTTTTGGGTATTTGTTTCATTCAGTGACCCAAGAGAAGAAACTGCATTGGCAAACAAAGAAAGAAGGCTTAAGGGTAGGCATTCTTGAAGGGTGAACAAGCTATCAGAGCTTAAGTGTATGAAAGCCAAATAGAATGAAGGACTAAAACAAAGATCTATAATCTACAAATGAAGTTGTAAGCTATTATCAAATCAAGCCTTACTATTACTCTCTAATCATTGTATTAGTTTAGGGTAAATCTTTTGGATTAAGGCTGACCTATTGTTGGAATAATGATACATTTGTCATTAGTTACAACACTTATTCAAATTTGAATGCTTACCGAGTTCATCACTCAATTTACAATTCATACTAAGCATTCGTTGGTTACCAAGTATGTTTAGTAGTGTTTACCGAGTTAGGAAGGTAAACGAAGAATTTAGTGTTTACCAAGTTAGGAAGGTAAACGAAGGATTTAGTATTTACCAAGTTAGGAAGGTAAACGAAGGATCTAGTATTTACTGAGTCAGGAAGGTAAACGAAGGATCTAGTGTTTACTGAGTCAGGAAGGTAAATGAAGGTTTTAGTGATTACCAAGATAGAAAGGTAAAAGAAGTATTCAGTGCCTATCAAGTGAATCGAAGGAGTTAGTTTCTACCAAGTGACACAATGTTTACCGAGTTAGCAGTGGTTACCAAGTTCCAAGCTACTCAGAGTGATTAGTATGGACCGAGTCCCTACCTCTACCGAGTGCATGATGATGCCGTGTAATATAGTGGATGCCGAGTGTCAAAAGGTCACCGAGTGAGTTTGAGGAACCTAAGTTTTATACTATCTGGCCGACTCAGTAATGTTTTATCCACTTGTGTTTAGCCGACCTTGTTGCTGTAAATATTGGAATGGTATATATGTAAAGTATTGTGCCATTTGCAATATATAGTTAAGTAAGAATGTAATTGAGTGAATTGAAAGAGAATCAACAGCAAAGTATTCAGTAAGGTTATCAAGGAGCAGCAAAGATATATCCATCACATCAAGTGATCAGTACATAAGATCTAATCAGCAAACCAGTTGCAAGAAGATCCATTGCTTCATCCTAATAGGTGAATCAGTTTGTAAATCCTTTAACAGGGTAGACTTAAAAGTCTTTTATAAATCTCCTAATAGAGTGCATACTTCATTGTATGTTTGTAAATCCTCTAACAAGGTGGATCTAGTAGTCCTATTTTCTCCTAACAGGGCAGATCACCAGAAGTGTAAGCCTTAACCGACCAACTTTATACTACAGTATTGAAGTTTCGTGGGCATCATCCCCACCCCAGTTTTACTTTCAAATTGAAAGGTTTTTGGGTCACCAAATCAATGTGTTAATCTTTTCCTGCATACAGTAAAGTAGATGAATGAATGGTGAATTTGTTATTATGCTGAATTGGTTTAAATTTTTTAAAGTTTACTGATTCACCCCTCCCCTCTCAGTAACCATGTTAGTCTTGAATATTTCCAACAAATAGTCATTTGTAAAACCTTTAACTAGGTGACATTCCAAGTGAATGATCTAAAGTCCTCTAACAAACTTCACTCCTAACATAATGATTGAAATCCTTTGACCGAGTTACATTTAACAGTGTGTATTGTAACCTTCAATAGGGTTGGCCTTTCATAGGGCATCACTTTAGAAGAGTGACATTGAGTAGCATGTTATTGGTGGTTTTTCTAAAATTGGGATTTCATATTAAATCATTGTGTCAAATGTGTTATTGAATCTATTATGCTTCATGTTTACATTTTTGCAAATTGATTTGACAGTAATGTATAAGTTTAGGTAATAAAATAATCTAATGGATTCATCCATGATGAAAATATTTTATGGATATGGGTCCACTAAGTTGTGAAAAAAATTAATTATACATCTGGACCTTGGATAACTCATTCACCCCACCTCTCATTTATTATAAAAAATTCCAACAAATAACACCTATTTTACCTCTTAGATACATAAATGCATCATTAGATAAATCTTTGCTAAATATACTTTCTATCTACTCCTTGGTGTTCAAATATTCCAATCTCACCTCTTTTTCATGAACCAATTCCCTTAGGAAATGATATTTGATTGCAATGTGTTTTGTATTTGAGTACATCACTCAATTTTTGGATATTTTGATTGTACTTGTGTTATCACAATAGATAACCTTTGGTTACCTAATTTCTTCCTTCAATCCTTGCATCAATTTCTTGATCCACATCATGTTATAACAATTAATTTCCATAATAACATACTCTACTTCTATTGTGGATTGAGAAATAAAATTTTATTTCTTTCTTTTCCAAGAGAATAGCCTCTTTCCAAGAAAGAATGCCCCTCCACTAGTACTTTGTCTATCATCAATGCTTCCTACCCAATCTGCCTTACTAAAGGCTCTTAGCTCAAGATTTCCTTCTTTCTTGCACCATATCATAGTCTTTACTTTCTTTTAGATATCTCAAAATTCTTTTGATTTCCATCACATGATTTTCTTTAGGATTAGCAAAAAATATTTCAACTATGCCAACTACCAATGCAATATCCTATCTTGTGTTATCTATATACTAAAGTTTTCCCAATCATTGATCTATAAGTAGTTTTATTTACATCGTTATAATCACCATTGTTTGATATCTTATATCGAGTAGACATATGTGCACCAACTAGTTTGGAAGCTTCCATTAAAAATACTTTCAATGTTTCCCTAATGTATTTTGATTGAGGGATGAGAATTCCATCCTTCATTTGATTAACTTGCAGACCCACCAAAAAAATTATTTCTCTAAGCATAGACATTTAAAATTCTTTCATCATTTCTTCAGAGAATGATTTACATAAGTTATCATGTCTTGTAAATAAGATATCATGTACAAATATTTTTGGAAGCAATATCTTGTCATGTGGTCCATCCTTGATCTACAAATTTCTATTGTCATTTTTCTTCTCAAAACCATTTTCTACTAGATATCCAAGAAGTATTTCATACCATGCTCTAGGAGGTTTCTTTAATCCATATAAGGCTTTATAAAGTTTACATACCATGTTTCTTTGGCTTGGATCTTTGAAACCTTCATGCTATTCAATGTAGACTTCTTCTACTAAGACTCCATTCAAGAAAGATGATTTGACATCCATATGATATATTTTGAATCCCTTTTGTGTTGCATATATTATAAGTCTTTAGAATCCTTCAAGTCCCTCAATAGGGGCAAATATTTTCCCATAATCAATGGGTTCTTCTTGATCATAATATTTTCATATAAGTCTTGCCTTATTTGTTGTTACTTCTCCTTTCTCATTAATCTTATTGTTGAATATTCATTTTGTACCAATTACATTTTTATTCTTGGGTCTAGGAACAAGAGACCACATTTTACTATTTTTTATTTTCTAAATATCTTCATTCATAGCTTCTATCCAACTTCCATTTTTGAAAGCATCTTTTATAGATCTAGGCTGAATTTGACTAAGTAAACATGTACCTTTTAATTTGTTCCTTGTCAATATGCTTTCTATCTCTCCTCTAATTATTTGATTAGGAGCATGATGCCTTCTAACATATTTAGAAAGCCTTGGATCTTTCTTACTTGATTTAGAATTAGGTTCACTTGGTTCTCAAAGATCTTCCTCAATTTTCTCAGGCTCCTCTAGCTTATTTGGTTGTAACTCAGGTAGTACGGTCTATGACTCGGGTTGAACTACTAGTGAATTGCTAGGTGCACTTGGTTGTTAATTGCTTGCAACCATCTAAGGTAAGGTTTTAGGTTCCTCATAATAATGGACAAATTTTCTATAATCTTTCGGCTCTTTTCTACTTTATTCTTCACTTCTTTTTGCAAACTCATTAATTTTCACATGTTGACTTTCTCTAACTTTATGAGTAGAAAGATCAATTATTTGTATGCCTTCCTTTTATTGGAGTACCCTAGGCATATTCCTTCATCACTCTTTGCATCAAGCTTTCATTTCCTTACATCTTTTAAGATATAAAATTTTCTTCCAAATACTCTAAGATAAAAAACATTAGGCTTATACTGATACCATAATTCATAAAGTTTTTTGTTTGAACCTTTGTTCAATTGAACTCAATTCAGTGTAGGAGTTGTTGCACTGATTGCTTCTCTCCAATATTTTGGTACAACATTCTTCTCTGTCAATAGTGTTCTTGCACATCCCATGATGGATCTATTCCTTCTCCTTTATATTCCATTCTATTCTAGAGTTTGAGGTGTTGATATGTTTCTTTTGATTCATTTTTCATTGTAGACCTCATTGAATTCATTTGAGGTGAATTCTCCTCCTCTATCTGATCGCATGCATTTCAGATTCTTCACTCTTTCTTTCTCAACACTATCCAAGTACCATTTCAACTTTTCAAAAGCATCATATTTATTATTTCAAAAATATTACAATCATCAAAAAATAAAATGAAATATATATCTCTACAGTAATTTTCTACACCAATTGGCCCACAAAGATCTATTTGAACTAGTTCCAAAATTTCTTCATAATTGAAGGACTTTATTTTGAAACTTGTCTTACTCATTTTTCCAATTTTACATTGTTTGCATATTCCCACACCAGGTTTCTTCAGTAAGGTATGGAATTTACTCTATTGTTCTTTCTTATGGTGATCAAGTTATCAAAGTTAACATAAGACATTCTTTTATGACATAGCCAGCTATCTTCAACTTTAGCTAGAAAACAATAACTTTCATTGAGATCTAGGTAAAACAAATTTTCTTTTGTCTGATTGCTAGTTCCAACTAGTTTTCCTTTTCTATCCAATGCTTTATCTTTTCCATTCAAGAATTCAACTTTATATCCTATATTATTCAACTATGCTACACTAAATACATTATGTCTTAATCCTTCAACCCAATGTGCATTCTCAACTTTTATATAATCAATTAAATCTATGATTCTTTTTTCCCTTACATAACATGGTTCATTATTTCCAAATCTAACACTTCCACCATCATAGTGTTCCAAATTTTCAAATTTTGTTCTATTACCAACCATATGATGAGAAGAACCACTATCTATGATCCATGTATTATTTGTTATTTAACACTAGATATTTGTGCCATCTTTTCATTTTCCTTGTCATCAAATTCATCTTTAACAACAATATAAACTACTTAATCTTCATCATCATCACTATTAGAATATTTTTCAATGTAACATGATTTCTTACCTTTTCTTTTGCAGTTCTTGTAGTTTTTGAATTATTACTTGCCTTTGAAATTGTTGAACTTCTTTTCATCTTTGTCTTCTTTGTTTGGACACCTTGCAACTATGTGACCAACTTCTTCACATGAGAAATGGATCAATGGAATCTTTCCTCTAAATTTTTCTTTTGCTCCTACTTCACTTTTTGCTATTAGAGCTTCAATGAATTTGATATATTCATTTGAATCATCCAATTCTTCACTCTCAATTTGTTTTTATTTTAAGTTTCCCTCCTTTCTACCAAGATTTAGTTTAACTTTGAATGCGGATTCAATGTTGTTAGAAGAAGGAGCATATTGATCAAAGTTATCCAACTCAAAAGAAGTCAATCTTCCCACAAGAGTATCTAGAGTTAAGTCATGTGTTGGATTGCATCTCATCTCATGAATAGCTGAAACTCTAAATGCATAAATAGGAATAAGAGGCCTTAGCACCTTGTTTATTATAATGTCACAATAGATTTTACCTCCTATAGCTCTAATTGCACTTCCACTTTCTTTGACCCTCTTACTATATGGGTAATGTTCTTACCTTCTTTCATTTTCAATTGATCAAATTTTCCTCTCAATTTTTTTTCCTTAGCTCTTTGCATGTTTTCGTCACCTCCAAATACTTTATTAAGCTTTTCCCACATGTCAATGTAGTAGGAAAATCCTTGACTTCATCAAATAAAGACTAGTTCAAAGAGGATGCAATGTCAATGATCATAATATTGTGATCCTTTTCTTATTTTAATTTCTCCACAGTCATAGGATTGGGTAGTGATATATATTTTCTTTCTAGGTAGAATACACCAACATCACTAATGGTTGATATATGAGGCTTAATCAACTCTTGCCGTGGTGAAATTTTTTCTCTATTAAGTTTAGGAATCTCCCTTCTATAAGACATCCTAATCTTTAGCTTAGGTCTTTAAAGCATTTTTTTGCAAGCACCAATTGTTCTAATACTAAATGTTGGAAATATAAGAGAAGTAACTACGAGGGGAGGATTCAATGAAGATATCAATATAAACTTCACTAATTATGCACAATTGGATAGCTTGATTAACACTATAATAATATTGATACTTAGTTAACAATGGAATCTTATGATTTATTAAACTATTTTATCCTTTAGTAACTTAGTTGGAGAAATTTAAAGAACAAGTAAATAACATGAACATAGATGACACCAAAATTTAATGTGAAAATCCAATTTGGAAAAGGTTACCATGCAACTAGTCACAATATTTTTCAGTCTTCTAAAGTGAGCCTTGTTAAGTGCCAACCCTGTTAAAGGTTACAAATCATATTGTTAACTATGACCTTGTTAGAGGATTTAGATGTTAGAAATGCTTTACAATAACTAGGAGGGGGGGGATCAATTATTCAAGGTCCAAATCTGCTACTCAAACTTTTTGCTAAGTATAGTGAGCCCATTCAATCATTCATTCATTCAAGCATAACACATAAGAAATCAACACATAACATAGTGATTTACGTGGAAACCTAATTTGAGAAAAACTACTAGTAACATGCTATTCAATTCTCACTCTTCTAAAATGATGCCATGTGAAAGGCCTACCCTATCAAAGGCTTACAACATAATGTCAAATGTGACCTTGTTAAAGGACTTAACTAGCTTGTTAGAAGTGGGCATGGTTAGAGGACTTTAAAACATTCATTTGGAATGCCACCCTGTTAAAGGATTTACAAATGGCTATTATACAAACCTAAGCCTATAGGATTTTTCAGATCTAATACAATTGCTAGAAAGTATTAGATAATCTTTTGACCTGACTACAACATACAACTTATCTTGCAGATCTTAGATCTTTTCTTAGCTAATACCCTTGCATGGCCTTCAATCTCTACAACTTTGATAGCTTGCCTTCCTTTCAAGCTTAGTCTCCTTGAGTGTCCATCCTCAATGTACTAGTGGAATCATCTCTTCATGACCACTTATAGAAGTAGAGCCTCTATGCTCTTCCTTCTCCTAGGTGTCTTCTCCTTGACACCCTTCTAACCACTTCATAGATTTGGCTCTTCAGTAGAAATAGTATTAGCAACATTTGCTTCTTGTTCTATGACTCCTTAAATAGAGATCTTGTATTTCCTTTCTCGTTTGATTCTTCCATTCTTTGATTTTAGTTCGCATGGATTAGATAGGATTCATTGCATCTAACCCATATTTTGTTTCCTCTAGAAACTTCTTGAACAATCCTCTTGAATTTTCCTAAAACTAGTTTACATAGGATTCTATGCTAGTAGCTCATCATCCTTATCTTCCAACTCATTCACAAAATTCAAGATAACCACCTTATCGGCTTAGATTTTCCAAATTTTTGTTATTTTAAATAATGCAGTAGCTTGGCTCTATTGAAATACTGGTGCTTGGCACATGTTGTGTTACTTGGCATCAACTATGATTTTCCTGATGCTCGGCACCTGAAGATCACTTGGCACCAACTAAGATTTTTTGATTCTTAGCACTTGGACTTCACTTGACATTTGAAGATTACTCAGTACACACTAGAATTTCCTATTACTTAGGTTGAGTTGAGTGTTTTCTTGGCTTCAACTAACTTGCTCGGCACCCACTAATGATCTTCATTTAAGCTTTGCATTCAACCTTGTTTAACTTATTCCTCTAATGTTTCTAAGTGTTACCAACCTTTATATCTTTGAGTAAGTTGTCAATACATCATTTAACCATTGCCTTAACTGATCCTTGCACTTCATTACAACATCATAACTCAACATTTCCCTTAGGTGCTCTTGTTACATCTTGTTAATCAAATCCTCTTCATCAATAAACTAAGTGATAGTACATGGATCTTATAAGAAAATATCATTCCTACAAATAGCAGGTTGACATCAATGAAAAAACAATGATTGAAAACATTCTTTTAACAACAATCTTCTTTTTTTGCAACAATCTCCCTCTTTGATCTTCAGCAATGAGCTTTTCAATTAGATTTTGAACAATCTCCCTCTTTGGCATTGATGGAAAACCAAACTAATCAACCATTAGACTAAACTATTTAACCAAATGCTAACTAGGTTAGAACAGTAAGTCAAATGCCAAAAAGTAATTGTATTACCATTAGTTTTCACATCTTCTTCTACTATCTTGATTGCTTCATTTCTACTTCTCCCTCTTAGCTGTTATATCCTTGTTCTTTGTCTTTCTCCCTCTGTATTTCTCATCTTCTAGTATTCTAATCAACATTCTGATTACTTCAGTCAACTTCTCCTTGTTGATCAGTTTCTCACAATTTCTCCCTCTTTGACAATAATGCCAAAGACATATTAGCATCTTAGTATGCAAGTGTAGCTTTTATAGGTTCATTCAATTTCTCCCTCTATCACCTTGCTTGTGACTGATTTGGAACTTCAACACTTTTACTACTTTAGGCATGAATTCTAAAGTAAACATCCTCTCCATCAATGTGTAATGTCTTTTACAATTAGCTCATTTGATCTAGGGTAGTCTTGCTTTTACCTCAAGCAACCTTGGCTAAGGGTATCACCCCTAACTTACCTCTAAGTTACTCAAAAGAATCTTTAGGTAGTGCTTTCGTATAGATGTCAGCAATCTATTCCTTTGAGCTAACATATTCCATCTTCACTTGCTTGTCTTCCACTAACTCTCTTACATAGTGATACTTTATTGCAATATGCTTGGTTTTAGCATGCATTACAGGTTCTTTGATATGTTTATAGCACTTTTATTATCACAATAAAATATCATAGGCTCAGTTACCTCTTCCTTCATACCTTGAAGCAAATGTTTGATCCATACAATATTGGTGCAATTTATAGCAACTACAACATATTCAGCTTCAACAATAGACTATGAGGTGCAAATTTACTTTTTGCTAGTCCATGTAATCAACCTTTTTCCTAAGAAAAGTGCTCCTCCACTAGTGTTTTTTTTATCATTAATGTTACCTCCCCAATCTACATCAGTGTAGGCTCTTAGTTCAAACTTTTCTCTCCTCTTGTAGTACAAACCAAAGTCATTAGTTCCTTTCACGTACCTCAGTATTTTCTTTACTACCATTAGGTGATTTTCTCTTGGATTTGCAAAAAATATCACCATTATTCCAATAGCTAATGTAATGTTTGGTCTACTATGTACAACATATTTCAGCTTTTTAATCATTGATTTTTACAATGTCTGATTCACTTCAGCTAACTCATCATTCTTGGATAGCTTATGTCCAGTTGCCATTGGTGTGCTAAGTAGTTTTGAGTCTTCTAACCCAAATGTTTTGAGTATCTCCTTGATGTATTTGGATTGGGTCAAAAATATGCCATGCTTCAATTGATGTACTTGTAATCTAACAAAGAATTTTATTTCTCCAAACATTGACATCTCAAATTCATGCTTCATTTGATCAGCAAAATCTTTGGAAAGAAAATCTTTTCCTCCAAATATTACATCATCAAAAAAGATTTTGGGTATCAATGTCTTTACCTTTTTTAGCTTTGATGTACAATTTTTTGTTGTCATCTATTCTCTCAAATCCTATCTTCACAAGATATTTGTGCAGCCTCTCATTACATGCTCTAGGTGCTTGCTTCAAGCCATAAAGTGCTTTGTGCAATTTGTAGACCATATTTTTGTTCTTCTCATCTACAAATCCCTCTGGCTGTTCTATGTAGACTTCCTCTTCTAGTATAAAATTTAGAAAACAAAACTTAACATCCATTTGATAGACTTTGAAACCTTTGTATGCAACATATGCAAGTAATGTTCTTACTCCTTCCATTCTTGCAACATGAGAAAATATTTCCCCATAGCCTAGTCCTTCTTCTTGTGCATAGCCTTTGCAAACTAGTCTGGGAACTAGGGTCCATGCTTTGTTCTTCTCAATCTAATATATCTCCTCTTCCATGGCTTTATAGCAATCATCATCTTGTAGTGCATGTTTCACTATTTTAGGTTCAACCTTTCTCAGCTGACATGATTCATTCCAATTTATATTCCTTGTCATTGGTCTAGCATCCTTGTCACCAATGATTTTTTCTACAGGGTGATGTCTTCTCACATACTTGGATAACATTGGTTCTATCCTTCTTTCCATGTTTGATCCTTTAGTTTTAGAGTCATTTTTTTCTTCTTCATTTGGAATTTTATCATTTCTCTCATGTGTACTATTTTTAGAACCAAAATGTGCATTTTCTACATTTTGCAACTCAGCTTCTAAATGCATCTTGGCATTCACAAGTCGAGACTCGGTAGATACTAAAATTTGTTGTTGATTTCCAACTTTATTTGTAACATTGTCTTCAATAGTCATTCCTTCATAGAAATATACAAAGGTTCTGTAATCCTCTATTTTCTTAGACTCATGAACTTGAACTTCTACATGCTTATCAAAATTTACATTTGCACTTTCCACAATCTTGTTAGTGTTAGTGTTTAAACACTTATATGCTTTACTTCTAGTGGAGTATCCAAGGAATATGCCTTCATCACTTTTTGCATCAAACTTTCCATTTCTAGTATCTTTAAGGATATAACATTTACAACCAAATACTTTGAAATGTTTAACATTAGGTGAGTGACCATACCATAATTCAAAAGGTGTTGTATTTGTGCCTTTCTTGACTTAAACTCAATTTAATATGTAGTTTGCAGTACTTACAGCTTCTCTCTAGTACTTTACTGCAACATTTTTCTCCATCATCAAGGTTCTAGCACAATCAATTACTGATCTATTCCTTCTTTCAGCAATACCATTTTGTGGTGGAGTTCTTGGTGCTGATGTTTTTCTTTTGATACCTCTATCATTGCAAAATATCTCAAATTATTTTGATGTGAACTCACTTCCTCTATTTGATCTTAGGCATTTTAGGTTCTTTCATGTTTCCTTATTAAGTCTAGCCAAATACTACTTAAACATTTGAAATGTATCATATTTTTGCTTTAAAAACATAGTAGTCACCATCCTGGAATAATCATCTACAAATACCATTATCTATCTATCTCCTAGGTAGCTTTGCACTTCTATTGGACCACATAAATCTATATGGACTAACTCTAGTACTTCATTGGAAGTGTATGTTTTTCTTTTGAAGCTAGACTTAGTCATCTTCCCTAGTTAACATTGTTTGCACATTGTGTTTTCAGGTTTCTTCAATTTGGGCAACCCCCTCACCTTCTTCTTCTTGCTAATGCTAATCAGATTATCAAAGTTAACATGACACAACCTTTTATGCCATAACCACACATCATAAAGTATGACAATAAGACATGTTGCATCTTCCATATCTAGGTAAAATAGATTACTCCTAGTTTGTTCACCTTTTCCTATCAGACTTCCATCAGTGTAATATATCTTAGTAGTTTTGTTTCCAAATTCAACTTTGCAACCTACATTGCCTAACTATGATACACTCAACAAGCTGTAACTCAATACTTCAACATAGTATGCATTATCACATGAAATTTTTTCTGTGAGTTTAATAGAGCCTTTTCCTTTGATTTGACATGGAGCATCATTACCAAATCTAACACTATTTCCATCATATTGAGTAAAGGTAATGAACTTACTTTTATCTCCTGTCATGTGATGTGAGCATCCACTATGTATGATCCACTTGTCATTATTGTTCACACAGGTATCTAATGTTGTTGCTTCATCTTCATCTTTATCTAATTCATCCTTCATGGCCACATAGACTACTTCATCATCATTCTCATCAGAATCTTCTTCAACCATGTAGTATCTATTGTCACTTAGGTCTGCACCCTTGTCCAAGGCCTAGGCGTGAGGATGACCTAGTGAAACATGGAAACAACCTCCAAGCTATGGGACTTGAACTGCGAGGTTGAGACTCCGGAGAAGGCCGGCTTCCTCTTACTATCAGGGTGCACCTATCTATTCTCAGAAGGGAAAGGGAGAAATAGAGCATTAAAGCAAATCTACCTAGTCTAATCTAAGGTGGTGATGCACCAAAACAGAGTGTTCAGACTCACTTCTGCCCATATATGCACTACAGAACTAGGGTAACATTCAAGGTCATACATTCATTCAGACTTATATTGACCAACAACCACATATAGATCAGGAGACCAATTGAATAACACCACGAACGGAAGATTTCACTTGTATATTATTAAATAGGCCAAAGATAGATATAGTATGCAGACCACTGATCTCAACAATACATCAATGAGAGGCAAAATGCTACACATACACGTTGATGGCCGAAAGAGATGATACAGGATGTTTTATCTAGCTCAGAGACAAAGGGATTTTACACTGCAAGTCTGCGAGCACCAGCAAAGAAAATTGTCATGAGTCGACCCTTACAAAATGTACAAAATTTTCCTTTATAGTTTAGGCATAACTGAGATCTTTTTTGCTGAAATGACCCTGCAACTACCTGCCATTGAGTCCCGTGGAAGAAAATCATGGAAAAAATCTCCAGAAAATTTGATCTCTTTCACCAATAATGTCTTGAGAAGACTAAAAATGGCACCATAACTGCGCTCTGACCTGGTAGATGGATTAATAGGTGAGTGGAGTGTCATTCTATGTTTTACATTTACTCTGGTAGGTCGAGATTGATCATGCAGATCAGATCGCATGACAAAATAGATTATCTTTGCTTCCTGGTTCATGAATCCGTCGAAGTCAAAAGGTCAATCGGGTTCCCTATGCATCAACTAGGCCATGCGGGCCAATTGCATTTCTTTATTTTACCACCTGGAGGTCCTCCCGCGGTTGACCACCCTTCATTGGACTAACCGCACCACCCTGAATACTATCATGATTGTGACGGTTACACTAACTGCCAACCACCATCCTAGACTACGCCGACAGGATGCGTGTCGACAAGGCGTTGTGTTGCCAACATAACCCTTGCACATCTCCGCCATAGCGCGATGGCACCTACCGTTGATCGGCCTCGATCCAACGATCATGGAGACTCATCATTCTACAACCTCTTCCCTTGTAAATCACTGGGCCCACAACACATGTGGCACTTCCCCATTGGTCCAACGATTGCTTAGTCCTTACTACGCCAGCTGCATGAAACATGGTTCCGCTAGGACACATGGCGCATGGGCGCTATGTCGCTAGTGTTAATTCTCGGGTAAGTCTCGATAGCGAGACAACGCCAGTCATAGATCCCTGCAGATCCGACGCTCGTGAAGACTCGACATCATGTTGAGACTACTAGGCCCACTGTTCGTCATGCGTTGACTCATACACATGGCATCTCCTTATTTGGTTCGTTGAAGACTAGCTGGCAACCCAAGACTTGATCTGCAGAGCGACCACGTGTCAGCTAGGTGCCATGTCACTATGCAGAAATCGAGGCCAAATTCCCATAGCGCCATAGCGCCCACTGAAAGCATGCCCTGAGATTTACGTTTGTCCCCATCCAATTCGCCACGCCGACTGCGCTTTCACAGTACCTGCTGGGACCCATCCATCTGATCATTTCTTGCCATGGTGAACTTCCCGCTTGGGCGCTATGTCGCCATCGAAAAATGCATGGGTTTTCTGTTGGTGCCATAGCACCTCGCCGTGTTTTTGAAACCTCCGGGCCATGAACCTGTCTACCCGCCACCATTAAACCTCTGACCTACCGTACTCTATGACCTGCGACCGAACCCATCCCACTCATTGCCATATTTGTAACTGCACCACACCTTGGACGACACCTGGCGATCCTTGGTGAGACCTGGTCCTGTCGATCCATGTGGCGAATGGTTGCCATGTCGCTATGATAAAATCTACACATCTTTGCCATAGCGAGATGGCACCATCTGTTGATGCGACCAAATTCGACGATCGCGAGGACTCGTCGTACCTTGTGCTTCTGCCCTCCATGTCGATACACTTGGCATCACTTGAGACATGGCCCCACCTGACACGTATCATCAGGGCACAATGTCACTGTCATAACCCTCGCGCAACTCCTCCATAGTGCGATGGCGCTTACTGTTGATCCGAACTGATGTGACGGTGGTGAACGTAATCCCCGACTGTGTTAGCCGTGCCGACAGGAACTCTGACCTGGCACACATGGCTCCTCCTAATTCATCGTTGCAACTCCTGATTCTGCTAGTCCTTAAAAATTTTTGTTGTGACTATTTCTGCGGGGCGCTATGTCGCTATGGAGATTTTTTGGCCGATTTGCGATAGCGACATAGCGCCAAGGGCGTTAAGAACCTTTTCTGACCTACAGAACATCAAACTCACCCCTGCAACATGTCGTCAGGGCATCATCACGCTATAATAAATATCATGCATTTCCCTTATAGTGCGATGGCGCCAACCGTTGGTCTGCTTAGATCTGACGGCCAGAAACTTGTAGGTTGTAACATTAAAACACTTATTTGAGACTAACCGTTGCACGAGCCACACTTTCAAAATTTAATTCTTGGCGGTAAAAACAGAGGTAACACTTCTGGTGACTCGCAGGGGGCATGAGCCTGCTCAATGCATGACCAGTGCCTGAGAATGATCCATTAGGCCATGGAGTCAGAAATGAGGGCCCAGAAGTTATAGAACCGAGAGCTGCAAGAAACCCTAACCCTTAATGAGGAAATCAAAACATTAAAGAACCCTTGAACTCTGGCTCTATCTTGCGACTTGAAAACAAAAAACAAGACCCCCTCAGCAACTTGAGACTTGTCAAAACTTTGGGAACTGGCGACTCAAGAAGTGAGCCATGTACACGTGCACTTATTGTAAAATAGGAATAACAGGAAGCAACTAAACTAACTATGTACATGGATTCACAACTTTTTCAGAGACAGGGCTTCAGATGGATCCCATTGACTGGAATGGGCAGAATTTCACCATTTGGCCTACTTAGCTGGAATGCATTGGCCTGTTTGCAACCGGAGATCAGATAAGGGCCACTCCATAGTGGATCAAATTTGGAGTGGCCCTTATCTGATTTTGATCTGTCTGAGTCCCACTTGAGAACTAAATCTCCCTCTCTGAAGATTCTGGCCCTTGCCTTCTTATCAAAACTCTTCTTCATCTGCTACTAGTGTATCTCCAGGGTTTGCATAGCTTTGTTTCTCTTTTCTTCCAGTTCAATCAAGTCTACCATTCTTACTGACATGGAACTATTTTCAACCAACTCTAGCTGATGAGCCAACTCCAAGGATGGGAATTCCAACAAGTTTGGAAGTCTGGCCTCCCTACCATATACCAGCACAAAAGGTGAATTCCCAATAGATCTCTTGGGTGTTATCCTATCAGCCCATAGAGCGGTCCTTAATTTTTTATGCCAGACCCTCTGATTGTCTTCTATCATTCTCCTTATGATTCTGATCAGATTTTTGTTGGAAGATTTAGCTAAACCATTGCCCTGCGGGTAGTAATTTGATGATGTGCTCAGATAGATATTGTGACTCATTGCCCATGCACAAATCTGGGTTCCAACAAAAGATTTGGCATTATTTGAGATGATAGTAGAAGGAGCTCCAAACCTAGATACAATTCCATCAAGGAATTCAACAACTGATGGCTCTGTAGAATCCTTCAAGGCAACTGCCTCTGTCCACCTAGTGAAATAATCGGTAGCAGCCAAGATCCATTTATGACCTGCGCTAGATGGAGGATTAATGGGGCCTATGAAATCCAACCCCCACTGGGTGAAGGGCTGATCTGCCTGAATGTGGTGAAGAGGAAGAGCTGCAAGTCTCTGTTTGCCTGAGAAAAAAGAACATCTCTCACATTTTCTCACATACCTATAACAATCATAGAACAAAGATGGCCAGTAATATCCAGCCCTCATGATCTTCATGGTGATTTTTCTTGCAGAGAAGTGGCCACCATCAGGGCCATCATGAAGTTCTTTAATCATCCTCTCAACCTGATCCTCTTCAATAAATCTCAACAGGATCCCATTAAAATCCCTCCTAAATAGGATATTATCAATCACAACATAGGGAATGGACTGCAGTCTATATTGTCTTCTTTTAGCTCTGTCCAATCCCTAAGGGTATCCATTCCCAGATAAAAAGTTCCTCATGTCATCCATCCAGCTCCTTGGGGCATTAACATTTCTTTCCTCCTACTGCTCTGCAATTACCATAGAAATCCCTTCATCTGAATCCTGACCTGATAAAATTTCCTTCCATAATCCTCTCCCTCTTACCAACTTGGTAATTTGAATATCAACATCATATTCCATTACCCTAGTGATCCATCCAGCTCTCTTTTCACCGATGTCCTTGCTTAACAAGAAATCTTTTACACTCGCATGGGGCACCAACAAATGGATCTTATTGTGGGATAAGAGGTGTCTAAATTTCTTCAAAGCTCTAACGATTGCAAGGACTTGCTTCTCAACAAAGCTATACTTATCTTCATATTCCTTGAGTCCTTCACTAAAGAAGGCTATGAGCTGCTCCTCATTCTTGTCATTTGTCTGAGTCAAGATAGCAGAAACACTTGACTCACCACCTAAAGTGTAGAGGATGAAATCTTTCTCAAAATTTGGGTTCATGAGAGTGGGGGCTGAGGCTATGGCTGCCTTAATTTCTTCAAAAATCTCCTTCCCCTCCTTGGTCCATGAGAAGACCATATCTTTCTTAAGCATGGCTATGAGGGGTTTCACCATGATGGCAAGATTAGGAATAAACCTTCTTACAAAATTTATCCTACCAAGGAAACTTTGCAGCCCTTTCTTGTGTTTAGGGAGGGGAAGGGAAAGTATGGCTTTTGTTCTTTCTGGATCAATGGTCAACCTATCCTTATATACAATGTGTCCCAGTAATTTTCCTTGGCTTGTAGCAAAGACACACTTGGCTGGGTTGAGGGAAACCCCAAACTCTCTACATCTTAGAAATACCTATCTCAAATGATCAAGGTGATCTTTTACATTCTTGGAATATACAGTTATATCATCAAGGTATACTAAGACAAACTTGTCGATTAATCTTTTGAAAGCTACCTCCATTGCCTTTTGGAACGTGGCACCTGCATTTGTTAGTCCGAATGGCATCTTGCAATAAGCATAGGTGCCCCATTTAGTAGTAAATGTTGTCTTATATCTATCAGATTCTTTAACCAACACTTGGTTATAACCAGAAAATCCATCAAGAAAAGAGAACCTCCTTGACCCACTGACCTTGGACAGAATTTGCTCCATAGAAGGGAGAGGATGGTGATCCTTAAGGGAAGCCTGATTAAGATCCCTAAAGTCCACACACAATCTAATTTCTCCATTCTACTTCCTTACAGGGACAAGGTTAGCCACCCATGATGAGTGTTTGATAGGAAAAATTATGTTAGCTTCAATCAACTTGGATAGTTCCTTCCTCATTAAGGGTTCAATCTTGGGATTCACTGGCCTCTGTTTTTGCCTTACTAGTTTTACCCTATCAACTAAATCTATGGTATGCTGAAACAAACTAGGGTCAAACCCCTTTAAGTCATCATATGTCCAAGCAAACAAATCATTAAATTCTTGACATAGATGAATGAAATTTTCTTGCTCAGCCTCAGAACATACCTTCCCCATGTTAAGAGATTTTCCATCAGCAATAGTAACTGGAGCATGATCATCCTTTTCTGCAGCTAGATTTATTCCTTTGCCCCTTGTCTGATCATCAGTATTAAAGACACTCTCCAAGGTAATGAGACCCTTGGGCAACTTGTTGGAACTGAGGTGAATGATCTGATCACCATACTGATCTTGTAGTCTTGACTGATTTCTTTCTGAAAATTCTGCTTCATTCTGCAAGAAACTCACAATCTGCTCATTAGACTCAAACACCTGCCAATGAGTGTTATTATCAGGAATAGCAAGCCTTACTACCATCCTTACTTGTTGCTTCCTCTCTTCCTCAAGATTCCCTGGCACATCATAAGATGCAGCCACTGCTGCAAGTCTATCAGCATATTTTTTTTCTTTCCTAGGAATGCTTTGGATATTAAATGCTTGGAAACCCTCAAGCAAATCCCAGACTCTGTGTTTGTAAGACTTGAGCAAGCCATTTTTTGTGATATTCTGATTTCTCACTTGGTTCACTACCAACTCACTATCTCCATATACTTTCAAGGCTTGAATTCCCCTCTTTTGGGCAAGTAGGAGACCTTGGATCAAAGATTCATACTCGGCCACATTATTGGTACAACTGAATTGGAGCCTAAAAGAGAAGTAGTATCTTATTTGTGCAGGAGAGATCAACATAACACCGGCCCCTGCTCCATTTCTATTCCTTGAGCCATCAAAGTACATATTCCATATTCCACTCATGTCATCATTAGCTCCAACAAGATCAGGAACTTGAGCCTCCTTCTCTATTATGCAATATGTACTAAGGCCTGTCTCAAGAGTTTCCGACATAGGCTCAAACTGACATGTATTTTCCCACTCATCTAAGAATAAATCAAGAATCTCTACTATGGAGGTGGTAGGCTCATTTACTATGTCATTTTCATCCATCTCCAAAATGGGGCAATTCATATTAATGAAGTTGGGAGTGTAGGGTTCAGTGTGATGAAGGGCTTGAGGTTCTGCTCTAATTGAAGCGTTGGCCCCATATCTGGTCTTAAATGACATATAAGACCAATCAACAGATATGAATCCACCTATTTGGGCAGTGAAGTCTCTTGAAAGACAGATGGAAAAATAAGGCTTGACTTTAGCAACAGATATGTCTTGAATCACAATACAACCAGGGCATGCATGTAGGGCCATCTCCACATTCCTAAGGATGCCTACGGTTTTGACAGTACTCCCATCTAGTTGTAACACATCCCTAATAATGGGCTCATATTTCATTCCTAAAGCATCAGCAACACACCTAGGCATTACTGAGCTGCTAGCCCCTGAATCTATCATGCAATTATGGACTAACTTGCCCCCTATAATCAGAGAAACATAGAATGGAGGAGGTCTAACCTTTTTATTTGTCTCCACGTCACCTGATGGTTGTACTAAACTAGTTTCACTCTCCATGGTAGATGACTGATCTTTGGGCTCAATCTTTTCCAATTCTTGCTGCAGCATCCTTTTTTGCATTGGTATGGTGGCAACTGCATCCCACATGGAAATGCTTACATTGGTTTTCTTCATTTTCTCTACCACACTCAAGGGTGCATTAGGAATTTTGGCGGAAACCTTGGGAGCTGTACCCATGAGAGGCCGAGATGGAGCAACATAGGGATCACTTGCATCCTCCTTTCTTGGACCTTGCCTTTGCTGTTGTGAAGTGTTTTTCTGCTCATTTTCTTTTTGTGTATGAGGTATAACACTCGAAGTTGAGGCCTGCTCAGGAGAAAGGGGGGCAGTATGTTCCATAGCTCTCTTCTTGCTTCTTGTGTTATGAGCAACGGAATCCTGGTTTACATTACAATGCTCCTCCATCTGGTGATTCATAAAAGAGAAATCACCCTGGCTCTGAACATATGAGGCCTCCTTGGGATAATCTTCCTTATGTGATTGCTTTACTGCGGACTCCTGGACAGTTAGGGCCAAATAAGATTCAACTTTCTGACATAGGCAGTAGGTATAAGAATAGTTACATGAAGGACAGAAGTCTTGACCTTGGGCTAAGTTATTTTGAGGAACTAAAGCTCTACTCTGATTTGAGCTTGAAATAGCAGCATGACTATTTTGCCTATTCTGATCAAAATAGCTATTCCAATGATTAGGAGGCCTACCACCACTTAGAGCCTGATGTTGTAATTGGGGGGGCTTGCCACTTTGGGCTTGCTGCCTTTCTAAGGCCACCACCTTGTTACTCATTTTTTGTATTAGAGAAAAACTATCCTCTAATCTCTTCCCTTGATCCTTCAACTCCTTCCCCTGCTCTTGCAATTTTTTATCCAGAGTCCTCTCTCTTTTATCTGTATTCAACACTAGACCTTGGAGCATTTCTTTGAGTTCCTCTATTCCATTTGAGGATGTGGAAGCTTGGGGAGCTGGAGTAAGGGCTTGTGACGTAGAAATTATAGGAAGGAGGGCTATTGCTAGTTGGTGGTTGGGAACATCAGGAAAGAAAGGCATAGGAGGCCTTGGAGCCAACTTTCCACCTTGTATTAGGATATTCTCAGCTTTTATAGCTGTCTCATAAGCATTTGGTAATGTATCTCCTCCTGTAGCTTGGATAGTAGTGGCAATGTCAGTGTTCAAAGCTCTAAGGTAATGCAAGAAGGCATTACCAGGGGTAGGTTTCACTATAGTAGGTATTTTGTCCCATGTCTTTTGGAATCTGTAATTAAAATCAGTCATACATTCATGGGGGGCTCTTTTTATTGTAGTCAGCTGCTCTAACAGTGACAAATGGTCACTCTTATCCTCAAAATGTTTGCATAATCCTGCTCCTAGTCCATCCTAATCAGTTATGGAACCATGAGTTAAGCCTCTATACCACTGTAATGCTTTTCCTTTTAAAGATGAGGCTAGAAGTCTGACAGCAACATCGTCTTCTATAATAGCATGAATATTGCAGACATTCGCTACCACTTGCATATGCTCTAAAGGGGAAATAGAAGTTTCGCTAGTAAAATTAGATATACTTTTTAGTGCAAATACTAGTATATCATGTCTTTGGGCTAACAACAGAGGACTTCCACCATTAAAGGTGGAAAATGCATGAACTCTTGGCTGTGCCATATAAACAAGTGTTCTATTGATGAGTGTTGATGGCAATCTAGGCTGAGTTCGAATAGTAGGGGGACTAGAGACAGATCTTACAGGTATATCAACTATTATTCTACCCCTAACTGGTGATAATGAAGTTCTAGTCCTTCTTCTCCTAGGATTTGAAAGAGAAAGCTCTTGATATTGAAATTTACCTCTAGAAGACGCCCTTGTTTCAGTCCTGGGCATGAATTACTACAAACTTGGTATGGAACCAGAATTTTTGATGTTTGGAGTCACCAAGTACTTGAAGAATCAGCTTCTTAAAGGCTCAAAAACTGAAGCCAGCACTACTTCTTTAGCATTTATCTGTAGAATTCTTTCTTCTTGACACCAGTAGACCTGAAATCTTTTGATATGAGTCCCACCGGGTGTGCCAAAAACTTTTGTCACTTAGGTCTGCACCCTTGTCCAAGGCCTAGGCGCGAGGACGACCTAGTGAAACATGGAAACAACCTCCAAGCTGTGGGACTTGAACTGCGAGGTTCATTCTCCGAAGAAGGCCAGCTTCCTCTTACTGTCAGGGCACACCTATCTATTCTCAGAAGGGAAAGGGAGAAAGAGAGCATTAAAGCAAATCTACCTAGTCTAATCTAAGGCGGTGATGCACCAAAACAGAGTGTTCAGACTCATTTCTGCCCATATATGCACTACAGAACTAGGGTAACATTCAAGGTCATACATTCATTCAGACTTATATCGACCAACAGCCACATACAGATTAGGAGACCAATTGAATAACACCAGGAACAAAAGATTTCACTTCTATATTATTCAATAGGCCAAAGATAGATATAGTATGTAGACCACTGATCTCAACAATACATCAATGAGAGGCAAAATGCTACACATACACGTTGATGGCCGAAAGAGATGATAAAGGATGTTTTATCTAGCTCAGAGATAAAGGGATTTTACATTGCAAGTCTGCGAGCAACAGCAGAGAAAATTAGGAAGAGTCGACCCTTGCAAAATGTACAAAATCTGCCTTTATAGTTCAGGCGTAACTGAGATCATTTTTGCTGAAATGACCCTGCAACTACCTGCCATTGAGTCCCATGGAAGACAATCATGGAAAAAATCTCCAGAAAATTTGATCTCTTTTGCCAATAATGTCATGAGAAGACTGAAAATGGCACCATAACTACACTCCGACCTGGTAGATGGATTAATAGGTGGGTGGAGTGCATTCTGTGTTTTACATTTACTCTGGTAGGTCGAGATTGATCATGGAGATCAGAACGCACGACAAAATTGATTATCTTCACTTTCTGGTTCATGAATCTGTCGAAGTTAAAAGGTCAACCAGGCTCCCTATGCGTCAACTAGGCCACGCGGGCCAATTGCATTTCTTTATTTTACCACCTGGAGGTCCTCCCGCGGTTGACCACCCTTCATTGGACTAACCGCACCACCCTGAATACTATCATGATTGTGAGGGTTACACTAACTGCCAACCACCATCCTAGACTACGCCGACAGGATGCGTGTCGATAAGGCGCTGTGTTGCCAACATAACCCTTGCACATCTTCGTCATAGCACGATGGCGCCTACCGTCGATCGGCCTCGATCCAGTGATCATGGAGACTCGTCATTCTACAACCTCTTCCCTTGTAAATCACTGGGCCCGCAGCACATGTGGCACTTCCCCATTGGTCCGACGATCTCTTAGTCGTTACTGCACCAGCTGCATGAAACATGGTTTCGCCAGGACACGTAGAGCACGGGCGCTATGTCGCCGGTGTTAATTCCTGGGTAAGTCTCGATAGCGAGACAACGCCAGTCGTAGATCCCTGTGGATCTTATGCTCGTGAAGACTCGACATTGTGTTGAGACTACTGGGCCTGCTGTACGCCGTGCGCAGACTTATACACATGGCACCTCCTTATTTGGTTCGATGAAGACTAGCTGGAAACCCAAGACCTGATCTGCAGAGTGACCACATGTCAGCTAGGCGCCATGTCGCTATGCAAAAATCTAAGCCAAATTCCCATAGCACCATAGCGCCCACTGACAGCGTGCCCTGAGATTTATGTGTGTCCCCATCTGATTCGCCACGCTGATTTCGCTTGCACAGTACCCGCTGGGACCCATCCATATGTTCATTTCTTGCCATGGTGAACTTCCCACTTGGGTGCTATGTCACCATCAAAAAATGCATGGGTTTTCTGTTGGCGCCATAGCGCCTCACCGTGTTTTTGAAACCTCCGGGCTGTGAACCTGTCTGCCCACCGCCACGAAACCTCTGACCTTCCATACTCTGCGACCTGCGACTGGACCCATCCCACTCATTGCCATATTTGTAACTACACCACACCTTGGATGACACCTGGCGATCCTTGCTGAGACCTAGTCCTGTTGATCCATGTTGCGGATGGTCGCCATGTCGCTATGATAAAATCCGCACATCTTCGCCATAGCGAGATGGCGCCATCCATTGATGCGACCAAATTTGATGATCGTGAGGACTCGTCATACCTCATGCTTTCGCCCTCCATGTCGAAACACTTGGCATCGCTTGAGACATGGCCCCACCTGACACGCATCACTAGGGCGCGATGTCACTGTCATAACCCTCGCGCAATTCCTCCATAGCGCGATGGCGCTTACCGTTGATCCGAGCTGATACGACGGTGGTGAACGTAAGCCCCGACTGTGTTAGCCATGCTGACAGGAACTCTGACCTAGCACACATGGTTCCTCCTGATTCATCGTTGCAACACCTGATTTTGCCGATCATTAAAATTCACTGCCGTGACTATTTCCACCGGGCACTATATCGCTATGGAGATTTTCCAATCGATTTGCGATAGCGACATAGCGCCAATGGCGTTAAGAACCTTTTCCAACCTACGGAATGCCAGACCCACCCCTGCAACGTGTTGTCAGGGCGTCATTGCGCTATAATAAATATCGTGCATTTCCCTTATAGCGCGATGGTGCCAACCGTTGGTCTGCTTAGATCTGACGGCCAGAAACTTGTAGGTTGTAACATTAAAACACTTATTCGAGACTAACCATTGCATGAGCCACACTTTCAAAATTTAATTCTTGGCGGTAAAACCAGAGGTAATAATATCTTTTGCCCTTTTCTTTGTAATCTTTTCTATTATCTTCTCTCTTGTTCCTATACGTGTTTCCTTCTTTGTAGTTCTTCTTCTATATACATCTTGCAGCAATATGACCTACTTCATTGCAATTGAAACATATGATAAGGAGCTTACCTTTGAATTTACCTTGACCTCTATGGAATCTCCTAGCTAGTAGTGCTTCTAACTATTCCACGTCTTCCTCATTTGCACTGCTATCATTGGATGCATGTTTTCCTTTTCTTCTCTTCTTGCTTGATGCCTCCTGCCCAGTCTCTTTTATTGTCATCTTGGCCTTGAAGGTAGCTTCAAGGCTCTCAAGTCTGTAGTTGTCAAAATTGGACAATTCAAATGCAGTAAGTCTACCCACTATTCCTTCAAAGGTCAGTGTGTTTCCATGCACACACCTCACCTCTTGAATGGCTAAAAATCTAATAGCATAGATAGGGAGCAGAGTTCTTAAGTACTTGTTGATGATAGTTTCTTCTTCCAACTAACCACCTAGACTTCTTGTTGCACTTACCACTTCTTTTATTCTTGCAGTATATTGAGTAGCATTTTCACCTTCCTCCATTTTCATGTCATCAAACTTTCCTCTTAGGCTTTCTCTCTTTACTCTCTGGACATTCTAATCTCCTCCATAGATATCTAATAAGGCTTTCCACAACTTGAATGCAGTGTCACAATCTTTGATGTCATCATATTCTGCATAATTAAGTGCTGAGGCAATCTCCAACATTGCTTGATTGTGCTCCTTATTTTTATTGAAATCATCTAGTATGAGGTCCTATTGGATTTAAATGTTCTATTCCAATTGAGTTTTGTGCATAGTCACCTATGGACCCAAGGTACAGTTTCATCAAACTCTGCCATGCAACAAAGTTGTCTTTTTTGAGCTTGGGAACTTCTCTCTTGGACATCTTAATCTTCCTACTTCTAGTACCTTGAAACTAAATTAGTAGTTGACCTTAATCCCAATTGTTAAAAATTCTTTATAATAACTAAGGTGGGGGGGCGGGGGGGGGGCGGCGGTGGGGTGAATCAGTTATTCAAGGTCCAAATGTCTTATTAAAACTTTTCACTAAGTATAGTGCACCCATTCAATCATTCATTCATCCAAGATTTAACTTTTTTAATCAATAAGTTACTGTAAATTAACATGCAAGCATAACACATAAGAAATCAACACATAACACAGTGATTTACATAGAATCCCAATTTGGGAAAAACCACTAGTAACATGCTACTCAATTCCTACTCTTCTGAAGTAATGCCCTATGAAAGGCCTGCCCTGTTAAAGCCTTACAACACATTTTCAAATGTGACCTTGTTAGAGGATTTAACCACCTTGTTAGAAGTGGGCCTGGTTAGAAAACTTTAGAACATTCACTTGGAATGCCACCCTATTAAAGGATTTACGAATGGCTATTAAACCAAACTAAGTCCATAAGATTTTTAGATCTAATACAATTGCCAGAAAGTATTAGAAAATCTTTTAACTTGACTATAACATACAACTTATCTTGTAGATCTCAGATCACTTCTCAGCTCATACCCTTGCCTGGCCTTCAATCTCTACAACTATGACAACATGCTCTCCTTTCAAGCTTAGTCTCCTTGAGTCTCCATGCTCAATGTACCAGTGCAATCATGTCTTCATGACCACTTATAGAAGTAGATACTTTGTGCTCTTCGTTATCCTAGATGTCTTCTCCTTGATACCCTTCTAACAACTTCACAGATTTGGCTCTTCAGTAGCAACAATATCAATAGGATTTTCTTCTTGGTCTATGACTCCTTAAATAGAAGTCTTGGAGTTCCTTTCCCACTCGATTCTTCCATTCTTTGATTTCAATTCACATGGATTAGGTAGGATTCATTGCATCTATCCCATATTTTGTTTCCTCTAGAAACTTCTTGAATAATCCTCTTGAATTCACTTAAAAATGGTTTACATAGGATTCTATGCCACCAACTCATCATATTTATCTTCCAATTCATTCACAAAATTCAAGATAACCACATTTTCAGCTCAGATTTGGTGAATTTTTGTCATTTGAAATAATGCAGCAACTCAACACTATTGAAATACTGGTGCTTGTTACATACTATGTTACTCAGCATCAACTGTGTTTTTCTTGATGCTCAGCACCTAAAGATCACTTGACACCAAATAAAATTTTCTGATGCTCAGCACTTCAACTTCACTCGACACTTGAAGATTACTCAGCACACACTAGAATTTCCTATTACTCGAGTCTAACTAAGAGTTTTCTCGGCTTCAACTAACTTGCTCGACAACCACTAATGATCTTAGTTTAAGCTTTGCATTTAACCTTGTTTAACTTATTCCTCCAATGTTTCTAAGTGTTACCAACCTGTGTATCTTTGAGTAAGTTATCAATACATTATTTAAGCATTGTCTTAACTGATCCTTGCAATTCATTACAACATCATAACTCATCCTTTCCCTTAGGTGCTCTTGTTACATCTTGTTGATCAAATCTTCTTCATTAATCAACTAAGTGATAGTACTTGGATCTTATAAGAAAATATCATTCCTACAAATAGCAAGTTTGACATCAATGATAAAATAATGATTTAAAAAATTCTTTTAACAACAATCTTCTTTCGTTGCAACAATCTCCCTCTTTGATCTTCAATAATGAGCATTTCAATAAGATTTCCAACATTAGATAACCCTATTAAGAGTTGCCTAGTTAGAGGTCTTCAAACACTTTAATCATGAAATGTCACCTTGTTAAAGGATTTACAAAATGTCTACTAAGTCAATTCTATTAAGAGATTTCTTTATTGCTATATTGGTTAGAAAGAAACAATAATTTGACCTGATTTATGAAGCAACTATGTTTGTATATTTAGATCTTTGTTCTAGATTGACCTCTAGATCCTTCTGAATAAGATGTTTCTTTTTTAGTTTATCTTCCACACTTTCCTTCTCTTCCTTTTCCCTTTTCTCACATATCCATATTTTTCATATTCTTATTTTTATATGATTTTATCCTCACAACTTGATCTTTATTATGTATCATAAGCTAGGAAAATTCACCTTGAATACTCTTTCAAAATATCAATAAACATCCAAATAGTCAGCCTCAAGTAATAAAATATTTTACAATTTCAATCTAATATCACTTGGTAAACACTGAAACTGAACAATTTGTTGACACTATGAATTCTTCATTTCCTAACAATGTAGTCAATACTAATCCCCTTTGATGCTCAACTAGTTGTTTAATACTTCAAGTAGGTATCCTTCTATTAACCAACTACTTGGTTAATACTAGAAATTTTTCATTGGCCAACTGCTTAGTTAATATTGAGATATATAAGGTTAATACTGCAAAATTTGTATTTCTCAGTTAATACTGACATTTGTGTAAAAATCAATGACAATTTACAATTGAAGAATTATTTCCAACATGATATGGTTTTGATAGTTCCATTTCATTTTTGGAGATTTCATATATACTTTATTGAAAATCCAGCATCTATAACACACAAGCATTGGAAATCCTTATTGACAAGGGTTTCTAGAAGCAAGGTGAACACTTAAACTTTTATTGGTTTCCTTACATGGTTTACATTTCAATTTCAAGTTTGATTCCTCAATTTAGGGCTTGGACAAGACAAGCCCCATCCACTCAAAATCAAAACTAACTTTTACCATGTGTAGGAGAAAGATAGCCAAATTGCAATCACAGATATAGAAACTACTTGCTAAAACATTTCCAAAGAAGTAGGGTAGATTTTTGTACCATGTCCATCTTCTCATAAAGTGTTTGGAGACTTTACCACTAGGTCAATATCTCCTAGAGGCTTGAGAAAATAATAATTTTTGGGTTTTCTTTTCTTATCATAAATTTGGAGTCAAAAATTTGGTCATAGATTTAGAGCCATGATTATTAGAGTGAAAAGGAATATTCCAATACATAATTCAAGGTGAGTAAATTATCAATCATTTCATTTTTTAGTATAAATCTAATTTTATATGTTAATTGAGTTGGTTTCATATGTTTATCATCTAGTGTTAGAATATTTAGGACAACTGAGAGGGGGGAGGGTGAATTAGTTATTCTTAGGTATAGATGTACCAATCCTTTTGAGAAAAGATTGGTACAAGTATGATAAGTGTGTTTCAATCATTATTTTATCACTGATGTCAAACCTACTACTTGTTGGTAAGAAAATTTCTTATATGATTTAAGTACTATCATTTCTTTGATTGATGAAGGAGATTTGATCAAATGAGGTAACAATAGCACCTAGAGGAAAGGTTGAGTTATGATATGGAAAAAGAGTACAAAATGTTAGAAATAGGAATTATTGAGAGGTAGGGTGAATTAGTAATCTATAAAATTTAGTCGGGTAAGTGCACCAAGTTGTGGTGCCAAAAGAATGACACCTTTTTTTCTCATTCTAGTTTTGCAAAGTGCGTACGTGTTATAGTGCGTACGCACTATAGTGTGAACACGCTATGGCTTGGGTGTTCCAAGCCATAGCGCATGTGTGCTATAGTACATATGCATTAAAGTGTGTGTGCACTTTTCAAAAAAAAAAATTTACAAAGCACGTACGCACTATTTAAAAGTAAATTTAAAAAGGTTTAAATAGCGCGTGCGCATTATAGCGCGCACGCACTATAGGGCGCACACACTATTTAAAGCTTTACATTCTACCAAGCCTAATGTTTGGCTTTGCCTTGGGGATCCAACCCAAAGCTTTGGAGTCTATAAACTGGTTTGAGACGTGTTTTTCTGCAAACATACAAAAAATGATTGATTTTTCTTGTGTGCTCTCCTTCCAGTTTCCTCGTGGTTGAGCATCAATAAAATCAAGTTACATGACATTGTAGGTCTCTGTGTTAGCTACACAACCATATAATTTGTTTTTTATTTGAACTATTTCAAGCCTTTCATCTATAATTTATTTTGAATGTATCTCCATTTTTTTTCAAAAACCAACATGTACTAATTGGGCCGTAGATTTTAGCTCATTTATCGAATTTTGCAAAAACTTAGTTTTTTAGAAACTAGACTCCATTCTACACACTTTGAAAAAAAGAAGTTTTGATTTTAGAATAGTTTTCAATCATTTCTAGAGGGAGCACACAGATATTTCACAGTTTTGGGATGTGTTTGATTAAAAAATTCATTAAAAAAAAATACATATTAAAAAATTACCCAAAAAATCTGGGATAAACTACATAGTGTTAGGTAACTTTTGACCAAAGTGATTAAAGATTTTTTTAAAAAAAGTTAAAATTTTAGGGGGGCCACACTTTGTACTATGTTATGTTTTTCTGGAATAAACAGTACCACTTTTTGTGGTCCCCTTTTTTGAATAAACAGTACTATGTTTCTGTACTTTTTGTGGTCCCCTTTTTTGAATAAACATAACAGTACTACAGTAGATGTTTCTAGGATGTTAGCCCTAATTGAACAAGTAATTATTTTGTAAACAAAATAATTCATTTCCTTTAATTCTGTTTTCTTGTTACATTGTGAAAACATAAATATCTCTTTCCTGTATAGTCTATATACTGACTTCTGAGGTTATAAATGTCATTATATACATGTATAAAATCTCTATCTAACTTCACTAGTCATAATATTACATCAGTAACAAGTTATAAACAAAAAAAATATACTATTGTATACCAAATTCCATACTTAGACAATTTCTCAGTACCAAAAGCTAAGTATCATTATTTCTAAGGTCTAATATAAGCATGTACATCATGTGTTGCCATAAATGAAAACAATTACATATAACCACTAATTAATTATCAACACAAACATCAGTTAAGAAAGCAATATTATAATGTATTAATAATCTACTTAAGGTTGTAAAGGTTGGTTACATTGATTAGGTTTAGACAAACAAGTTAAATAAAGTTTTTCTACTGAGCTTGATAATTTGCATAGTAGGTTTCAAGGAAAGTTAGTGCGAGCCAAGTAGAAAATTAGTTGGAGCTAAGCAAAGTCAATTTTAGTGTACGCCAATTAAAGTTTAGTTGATGTCAAGCACTACTAAACTTTAGTTTGTACTAAGTGATTTAAAATTTGGATGCTAAGTAACGTAGTATGTGTTAAGCATCAGAAGCCAGTAAATGTCGAGTGTCTACATTATGAGAAAGATCAAGAATTTAATGAATCTAATCAGACAAGTTTGACTTCTTGAATTGTGTGAGCTGTATGAGAGATAAGGTTGATGAGCTAGTGGTACAAAATTTATGATGAACCATTTTGAGGTGAATTCAAAGAGGATTGAAGGAGAAGTTTCTAAAAGTAAATGAAATGAAATAAAGGGGTAGATTCATTTAATTTTACCTAATCTGACCTAAGCCTAAGATGGACAATGGAGGAGGAATGAAAAAATATCTTAATTCTCTATTTATAGAGATGGCTAGTTAGGAGCAAGGGTTGTCATGTGTGAGAACCTAAGCAAGACAAGGAGTCTACGACATTTCTTCATTCAGTGACCTAAGAGAATTGGAAATAAAAGAGAGAAGGCTTAAGGGTATGGATTCTTGAAGGGTGAACAAGCTATTAGAGCTGAAGTGTATGAAAGTTGAGCAGAATGGAAGACTCAAATAGAGATCTATAATAGGCAAGTGTGTTGTAATTTGTTATCAGATCAAGCCTTATTGTTAATTTTTAATCATTGTATTAGTCTAGGGTAAATCCTTTGGATTAAGGTTGACCTAATAGTCATTTGTAAATCCTTTAACCAGGTGACATTCCAAGTGAATGATCTAAAGTCCTCTAACAAGGCTCACTCCTAATATGGTTATTAAAATCCTTTATCTGGGTTGTATTTAATAGTGTGTGTTGTAACGTTTAACAAGGTTGGCTTTTCATAGGTTATCACTTCAAAAGAGTGAGAATAGAGTAGCATGTTACTACTGGTTTCTTCCTAAGTTGGGTTTCCATATTAAATCATTGTGTCAAATGTGTTAGTGAATCTATTATGTTTCATGTTTACTTTTTTGCAAATTGATTTGATAGTAACCTACAAGTTTAAGTGATTGCATAATCTAATGGATGCATGCATGTTGAAAATAGTTTTATTGATATGGTTTCACTAAGTTGTGAAAATTTTTAATTATACATCTAGACCTTGGATAACTAACTCACACCCCTCCACCCTGCCCTCAATTATTCTTAAGAACTTCGACAATTGGTATTAGAGCCATCTACTCAAAAGTACCAGTTTGAAGGTACTAGAAGCAATAAGATCAAGATATGAAAAAGAGAGGTACCCAAGCTCAATATAAATAATATTCCTACATGGAAAATTTTGACGAAGCTATACCTAGGAAAGCTTTAAGATCATGAACAATCTACCATTTTTCTTGAGTATGTTGATCCTGCCAGAGTCTTTACTACTGAAGATCTAAAAAAGAAGAAAGAATACAACTAGACAATGTTGGAGATATGCTCTACCTTAAGCTATATTGAGTTTAATGATATCAAGGGTTGTGATAGTACAAAGAAAATGTGGGATTCTCTACACACTATATATGAAGGTGACAAAAATGTTCTAAGAGACAAAATTGAAAGTCTTAGAGGTAAGTTTGATGATATGAGAATGCAAGAAAGTTAGAATGTTCCTCAATATTGTTCTAGAATAAAAGATGTTGTTAATGCAATAAGAAGAGCTACTAGTAAAATAGATGATGATACTGTACTAAGAAAAGTTTTGATAAAACTATTGCCCATCTATACTATTATAGTTTCTAAAATACAAGAATTAAGATGTATGCCAATGAATGATCTAACTCTTGAAGATTTGGTAAGTAGGTTCACTGATTTTGAGCTATCTAATTTTTATAATTACAAAACCTAAAAATATTGAATCTACTTTCAAAGCTAAGCTATCATTGGAAGAACCCAATAAGAAGAAGAAAAAGTTAAAATATGTGTCCAGAGATAGTGATACAAATGAGGAAGATGTAGATAAACTTGAACCACAACTGACAAGGAGATTTCATAGAGATAAAGGCTACTTCAAAGGTAAGTTACCCATCATATGATTCAATTGTAATGAGGTTGGTCATATTTTTGCTAAATGTTTAGACAAAAGAACTAAAGAGATGGTGACAAGTAAAAAAGTAGAAGAGATGAAGATAACAAAGATTAAAAAGATAAAGGTAAGAAGTCTTGCTACATTGCTGAAGAGGAAATAAAAGATGAATTGAATGACCATGATGAAGAAGTTTGGTGTATGTTGTAATAAAGGATGAATCTAAGGAGGATGAGGGAATTGCACTAGTGTCTTGTGTGAACAAAAATTATAGATGGATCATTGATAATGGGTGTTCACATAACATGACTGGAGATAAAAGTAGGTTCATTACCTTGAATTGTTATGACGAAAATAGTGTAAGGTTTGATAATGATGCACCATGTTTGATAAAAGGAAAAGGTTCTATCAAACTCACAGAAAATATTTTATGTGATAATGCTTATTATGTTAAAGTACTTAACTATAATTTGTTGAGTGTGTCATGATTGAATAATTCAAGATATAAGGTTGAGTTTGAGAAACAAATTTCTAAGATATATGATACTACTAGAAAACTAATTGGAAAAGGTGATCAAACTAGAGGTAATCTACTCTACCTTGATATAGAGGATGCTACTTATTTATTTGTGGAATTTGATGATGTATGACTATGGCACAAGAGGTTATGTCATGTTAATTTTGATAACTTGGTTAGCATCAGTAACATGAGAAGAGTTAGAGGTTTGCCTAAGTTGAAGAATTCTAATAGTATAATTTAAAAACAATGTCAGTGAGCAAAAATGACAAAGTCAAGTTTTCAAAGTAAGACTCATACCTCTAAACTAATACTTGATATTTTTCATACTAACTTGTGTGGATCAATTGAAGTGAAAAAATACAAAGGAGATAAGTATATTATGCTATTTTTTGATGATTATTCTAGAATGATGACAGTTATATTTTTAAAACATAAATCTGATGCTTTCTAAATGTTTAAGTGGTACTTAGAAAGAGTTGATAAATGAATAGGTAAAAGTGTGAAATGTTTAAGATCTAACAGAGGAGAATTTATATCAAATGAGTTTGAGATGTTTTGTAATGATAAAGGAATCAAAACAAAAAAATCTACTCTTAGAACCCCTCAAAAAATGGAATTGTTGAAAGGAGGAATAGGTGTATAATGGACTGTGCTAGGACACTCATGATGGAGAAGAATGTTGCTTTAAAATACTAGAGAGTAGTTGTAAGTACAATTCTCTATACCTTGAACCATGTGCAAGTGAAGAAAGGTACTCATTCAACACCATTTGAACTATGGTTTGGATACTCACCCAATGTAAAATATTTTAAAGTATTTGGAAGGAAATTGTTAGAGTAAATAATTAATTATTAATTATTTATTCTATTTACTTAAGCTTTCTTAGGAAAATGCATTTATTTAATATTTAGTATTTAATGGATGTTGTGGTTAGTTGTTGACAACACGGGAGTTTGTTCCCTTCTAGCATGTTCCACCCTTTGTGGATATGTGCTGAGTTGTCTTCTACCACCTTCTAGCTTGTTCTACAAGCTTCCATGAGCTCTTTATAAGCAGGCTCTCTCACATTGTATTAACATCACTTCTCATTGTAAATACATTTTTATTGTGTTTGCATACTTGTGGTCTCTCATGTCCGTTTAGGGTTTTTCCCTAGATCCATGGTCTTCCTCTTCTTGGCTTCTCTTTGACAGGTTCTCGCATGTAGGTGATCTTGGGCATCTTCGAAGTTGGCTTTCCTCAACTCCAACATGGTATCAGAGCCTTCTTGCTACTGCTTGGTTGAAGAATTTTGAAGCTGTGATTTGAAGTCACAAACCCCAGTTTGTTTGTGCATTTTTTCTTCAAATCAGGGGATCAACATTGTTTTGGAGCACATTGGGGCCAAACAGACATCACCATTGGATCCGAAATGCTGTTTGCAGTCAAGATTCATACAAAAATTGTCAAATTTGGAGACAAAGCTCTGAGAGGCAAATTTTCTTAGCTGCAGGCCCTTGCCGTACAGTTGTACGGACGATTTCATCAAAAAAAAAAAAAATTTAAATATTTTCGGGCTGCACCACCGTAGCAGCGCTCGTGCACCACCAGGGGGCCGCCCGCGATCCGCTCATCTAGTGGCGCCTCCTGTTCTTTCCTCCCCGGCGGCTCAATTTTCGGCCGCCGCCGGTGGGCCACCCGCCTACCGCCCTTCCTGCTCTCTGCTGGCAGTTGTTCTGACTTCTGCCGCTTAGTCTTGCATCCGTCGCTCTGCTATTTTTTTCAGTGCTTCGTCATTTTGTCCCGCTTTGACTGTGATAGCTCAGCGCCACCTGCGATAGTTGGACATGCTGCAGGTGTACAGTCAGTGTACTTTTTAAACATAGTCAGCAGCTAGTCCTCATGAGACACGTGGCAGGGGTGCCACATGGCACATTGCCAAGTGGACCCTGCCACATCAGCATTTTGCCACGTCGCCTCCTTTTTTGCTGCGATGGCCTAAAAGCCATCAAATTTAATTGCGCAAATTGATGACATCAACATGATGTCATCTTCATCAAGCCTCTTGCACCTCTCCTGGTTCTATTTTGAACCTACTTGTGGTTTTTTGGCCATAAATTTTGCATACGGAGGTATTTTTTCGATCCGAAAGAAGTGCCAAAAATCTGGTTACAAGACAAAGACTTTAGTGCAGGTATTTTAAAGATTTGATGCTTTTTTATTGCCTATTTTTTGAGTTGAAGTCCAAAGTCCTTTTTTGACTCCAGCAAGCATATCTTTTGCGTCCCATTCCTGTTTTTGGAAAACTTTATATTTTTGGAAAGCTAGTTCTGTCATCTTTTCAGAAATGTAGTCCTTTTTCTTAGATTTTGGCCCTTGCTCTTTCTATCATAGTTTTGGCATTTTTTCTATATGGTGGATATTTTGAGTGTTTTAGGCCCAAGGATCATTTTCCTGGCATGGTTTCTCTTGTTTTTTACTGTACTTTGTTTTGTTGCAGCTCTTTTTCAGTTTTGATAATTGTAGCTATCATTTTGAAGCACTTTTTTGTATCGTACTGAGATAAAGTGTCACTTTTACATTCTGGGGATCATGAACATTATTTTGAGTCAGTTGTACATGCACTATTTTCATAAAGCACCATGGGGGGGATCTTTGTTTGCTGTTTTAGGAATTCTCCCTTTGTCAAGTGAGTGTCCCTTCCACAACATTAGCCCCATGCAGAGTCAGTTTGACCGTGTCTTTATAGATTTCTGTACCTCTTTCCCTCTCTCCTCGTTCTTGGTTCATTTGCAGGAGACTTTGGCCCACCTTCTTAGTTGCTTGTCATCACACCCCGTCTGCATTAAAGGGGGGTTATGTTGTTGTTCTAATGCATCTGTGGTTCAATGGTTCGATAGTGTGAACTATGTATTCAGTGGTTGATCCTATGTACAAGGCGATTGCAGTGGCTAGCTACCTATGCATTTCGGTGAGATGGATCATCTACCATATAGACATGCTCGGTTTGTGCCTTCTTCTTCCATGGAGGTTCTTCAGATCAGCAGTTTGGCACATTTGTAGCTTCTTCATGCTTCAGTGATGCTCTTCATGATCACTCCATGTTCCTGTTTTAGGGGACATTTCTCTAGTTGGAGGCTATTTCAGTTATTCACTAGGTTCTTACCTTTTTTGGGGGAGGGTTTTTCCCAAATGGTTTTATCTGTTTCCGCATTTTCAGAGGTTGCATTTTCTTTGCATTGTACTTGGGTACCTAAAATGGCCTCATTGCCGAGACCCATTATGCATTCATCTTAGTTTTGTGAGCTTAAGACATTTCCCTAAGCTGCACTTAAGGGGAGGTGTTAAAGTAAATAATTAATAATTAATTATTTATTCTATTTACTTAAGCTTACTTAGAAAAATGCATTTATTTAATATTTAGTATTTAATGCATGTTGTGGTTAGTTGTTGATAACATGCGAGTTTGTTCCCTTCTAGCATGTTCCACCCTTTGTGGATATGTGCTGAGTTGTCTTCTACCACCTTCCAGCTTGTTCTACAAGCTTCCACGAGCTCTTTATAAGCAGGCTCTCTCTCATTGTATTAACATCACTTCTCATTGTAAATACATTTTCATTGTGTTTTCATACTTGTGGTCTCTCATGTCCATTTAGGGTTTTTCCCTAGCTCCATGCTCTTCCTCTTCTTGGCTTCTCTTTGAAAGGTTCTCGCATGCAGGTGATCTTGGGCGTCTTCGGAGTTGGCTTTCCTCAACTCCAATAGAAATGATATTTTCTCAAATATTCCAAGAATGGTAAACTAGATGCAAGAAGTGAAGAACATATATTTCTTGGTTACTCCATGAGAAGAAAAGCTTATAAGTATTTATATGTTTTAAATACTAAAACTAACAAAGTTGTGGAAAGTGCAAATGTGAAATTTGGTGAATGTACAGAGGTATATGAGGTTGAACATATGAAGGAACCAAAAGAATACAAATCATTTGTCTACTTTTATGAAGGTATGCCTATTGAAGAAGATGTTGAAAATCAAGTTCCAAACAAATAGCAAGTTTCAGTGACTGTTGAGTAACATACTATGAATTTGAAGTCTCATTCAGGAACTAAGCTACATTGAGGTTCTAAGTTATAGAATGAAGTTGATGTAAATTTTGATTTTGAGATTAGTGTACATGAAAGAGATGTTAAATTACCTAACAAAGATGCATGTAGTGACTCAGAAATTGAGATCTCACCAAATAAAGAAAATAGAATAGACCCAAGATTGTCTAAGTATGTCAATAGACATCACCCTACTACACAAATCATTAAATATAAGGATTCTAGGCCAATGAAAAGGAACATGTTAAGAAATGGTAAATTTTTGATGAGTATAGAAGAACCAAAATCAGTGAAAGATGCCTTAGAAGATGTGGATTGGAGAAAATCCATGGAAGAAGAGATTAAACAAATTTAGAAAAATAAAACATGGAATCTAGTTCCTAGACCAAAAGACAAAAATGTGATTTGTACCAAGTGGGTATATAGAAACAAGTTAGATGAAAATGGTGAAGTCATAAGGAACAAGGAAAGATTAGTTTTTAACGGATATGCATAAGAAGAAGAGATTGACTATGGACAAACATTTTCCCTTGTTGCAAGGTTGTAAGGAGTAAGAACTCTACTTGCTTACTCTATATAAAAATGTTTTCAATTTTATCAAATGGATGTTAAGTCTACATTTTTGAATGGTATATTAGGGGAAGAGGTTTATATAGAACAACAAGAATGATTTGTTGATGCTAACAAAAAAAGCATGGTATGTAGGCTACACAAATCTTTATATGGTTTAAAGAAAGCACCAAGAGCATGGTTTGAGAGGCTTCATAATTATCTTGTGAAGATTGGATTTGAGAGGAATGAAGAAACGAAGCAAGAATTTGGCATGTCTATTTTTGGAGAGATCAAGTTCTTTGTGGGTTTGCAAGTACATTAGATGAAACATGGTATATACATCACTCAATCAAATTATGTTAAGGAGATACTAAAAACTTTTGGATTGGAGGATTCAAAGCCATTAAGTACACCTATGGTGACAAGACATAAATTTTCAAAGAATGATGATTCAACTAAGGTGAATCAAACATTATATAGGTCTATGATTGAAAATTTGCAATATCTAGTACATACTAGACTCGATATTGCATTATCTATAGGGATAGTTGCAAGATTCTCTACTAATCCTAGGGAGAACCATTTGATGGTTGTTAAGAGAATAATGAGATATCTCAAAGGAATAGAGGACTATGGTATATACTATAAGAAAAAAATGAGAAATTTTAATTGAGAGCCTATACTAATGTTGATTAGGCTGGAAATATTGAAGACAAAAAGAGCACCAATGGAGGAGCATCTTTCTTAGGCAAAAGGCTGGTTACATGGACTAGCAAGAAACAAAACTACATTTCTTAGTTTACTATTGAAGTTGACTATGTTGTTACTTCAGTAAATTGTACAAACATTGTATGGATCAAACAACTACTCAAAGATATGAAGGAAGAAATCACCAAACTTATGATACTTTATTGTGATAATACAAGTTCTATAAATATATCTAAGAATCCTATGATACATACAAAGACTAAGAACATTACAATCAAGTATCATTATTTGAGAAAATTAGTTCAAGATAAAGAGGTGAAGATGGAATATGTCAACATGAAAAATCAAATTACTGATATCTTTACAAAAGCATTACCTTAGGATGCACATGAGTATCTAAGAGGTAAACTAGGGGTGATAACCATATCAAAGGCTATCTAAGAAGTATGAGGAGTGCCCTACATCAAACAAGCTTAATTGACATATGTTACACATTGATGCAATGGATCTTACTTTAGGAGTTGCCTAAAGTAAGAAAAGAGTTAGAATTACAAATTTGTCACAAGAAAGGTGCTAGAGGGAGAAATTGAAAATATTCATATCTTTATATGAAGACCACATGTCTTTGGCACTATCATCAAAGAGGGAGCAAGTGTACTAAGTTTTATGAAAGGTAAGGTAGATGACGCAAAACTCTTAATCTGCCTAAACCTAACTATTGAGGGAGAAAGTGTACCTATTGATTACATCTACCTAGTAAGAGGGAGATAATTTTTTGGGGGATATAAGAAGTGATCAAGAGTGAGTCATAAGGACAAGTTGATTGTATGTTGACCAGAATAGAATGTTGTAACCTATTTAGAAGATGAAAGTTGCTAATAGAGGGAGAGGTTTCAATAGAAGGAATTATTTTCTTTTTTGGTATTTTGTTGGTTATACTGATTAAGTTGGGTTGGTTTGGGTTTCCATCAATTCCAAAGAGGGATATTTTTGAAAACTAATTGATACAAGTATGATAAATGTGTTTCAATCATTGTTTTGTCACTTATGTTAAACCTACTACTTATTGAAGAGACAATTTCTTATATGATTTAAGTACTATCATTTGTTTGATTCATGAAGAGAATTTGATCAAATAAGGTAACAATAGAACCTAGAGGAAAGGTTGAGTTATGTTATGGAAAAGGAGTACACGAATCAATTAAGATAGTGATATTATAGTGCATTAATAATCTCCTTATGGTTGCAAAGGTTGCTTAAACTGATTAAGTTCAGAAGAACAAGTTAAACAATGTTTTTCTACCAAGCTTGAAAATTTTCATAGTTGGTGCTAAGCAATGTTAGTGTAATCAAAACATAAAATCAATTGGATTCGAGCAAAGTCAATTTTAGTGTAAGTTGAGTAAAACTGTGTAAGCTGAGTAAAGTTTAGTTGATGCCAAGCACCAATAAACTTTAGTTCATGCTGAGTGATTTGATAGTAGTTGTTGAATAATGTAGTATGTGTCAAGCAATGTTCCAATTGATGTTGAGTCTCAGCATTATGAGAAAGATAAAGAATTAAATGAATCTAAGCCAAAAATTTTGATATATTGCATTGTTTGAACAATGTGGAACATAAGGTTGATGAGTTGGTGGCACAAAATTCATGATGAACCATTTTGAGAAAAATCCAAAGAGGATTGAAGGAGAAGTTTATAGAAGGAAATGAAATGAAATAAATGGTTAGATTTATTGTATCCTACCTAATCTAACCTAACCTTAAAATGGAAAATGTTGGATGAACATCAAAATATTTTAATTGTTTATTTATAGAGATGGCTAGTCTAAAGAAAAGGTTTTCATGTACCAGAACCTAGGATGAAAAGGAGTCTAGAATATTGCTTCCTTCAGTGACCTAAAAGAAGAGACTACATTGGCAAGAAAAGCAAGAAGACTTAAGGATATGGATTCTTGATGGGTTAAAAAGTTATCAGAGCCAAAGTGTGTGAAAGCCAAGAAGAATGGAGTACTAAAATTGAGATCTATAATCTATAAGTGTGGTGTAAGTTTTTATCAAATCAAGGCTTACTGTTACTTTCTAATTATTATATATGTCTAGGGAAAATCCTTTAGATTAAGGTTGACCTAATAGTCATTTGTAAATCCTTTAACTAGGTGACATTCCAAGTGAATGATCTAAAGTCCTCTAACAAGGCTCACTCCTAAAATGGTGATTGCAATCTTTTAACTAGGTCACATTTAACAATATGTATTGTAACATTTAATAGGGTTGGCCTTTTATAGGGCACCACTTCAGAAGAGTGAGAATGAGTTGCATGTTGTTGGTGGTTTTTCCAAAATTGGATTTTCACATTAAATCATTGGGTCAAATGTTTTATTGAATTAGTTATGTTTCATGTTTACTTTTGTGCAAATTGATTTGATAGTAACCTACAAGTTTAGGTGATTACATAATCTAATGGATTCATGCATGATGAAAATGTTTTATGGATATTGGTTCACTAAGTTGTGAAAAGTTTTTACTGTACATCTTGACCTTGTATAATTGATTCACGCCCACCCTCTCAGTTATTCTAAAGAGTTCCATCAAATCCAACTTTTTCTAACCTCAAAAAATTTAAACATTCTCATTAAACCATTTGGTCCATATAGCATATCATTAGTAATTTTTCATTTTTTTCATTACTTAACTCTTTGTTTAGTATATGCAAATGGACAATAAATAAATAGCATGTGTCACACATGTAACATTCACAAATATATGACACCAAGATTTAATTTTGGAAACCAAAATTGGGAAAAATTACCAAGTAACATGCTACCACTTTTCACTCTTCTAAAGTGAGCTTGGTTAAGAGCCAACCCTATTAAAGGTTACAAAATACACTATTAGGTGTCACCCTATTAAAGGATTTAACCTCTCTATTAGGAGTGGTGTAGTTAGAGGACTTTTTATCTTTTCCTTATAATGTCACCTTGGCTAAAAGATTTACAAAATAACTATCAAGTCAACCTTGATTAATGGATTTTGAATACTAAAATGGTTAGAAAGAAACAACAGGTTTGATATGTAAAACACAACTCACTTTAAAATTTCAGGTCTCCATCTGACTCATTTACTAGTTTATTGAGTGGACTTCATTAACATCTCTATCATTGATCTTCTTGTAAACCCTTCAAGAAACCACACTTAAAAATCTCTTCATTGTTCCTCTGCTACTCTATTCTTTATAGGTTCTCCTTATGATCACCAATCAAGAAAGAACTAACCTTAGAAAACATCTCTTATGCCTCCTTAAATAGGTATATTTGGTCTTTTGAAGCTTAAACATCACCAAATATTTTATTTTTAGCTTAGATTCAATGAATGTATCCATACTTTTTTCCTTCTACTCCTTTATTGATACTTCTCTTTAAATCCTTTCCTTTGATTGCAAAACAAACACAATTCATGCATAAAATACATCAGCTCATCAATCCTTATCATCTACACATTTTGACTAATCCAAAAATTCAACTATGTTATCCTTAAGATAAATTCTTTCACATAGTATTGTATTATTGATACTTGGCCATCACTACGTAACTCGGTCACTATTTCTCTATATCTCTTAGTGCTTACTAGCTCACTTGGTCTTTATTACACTCAATCTCTAGAACATTTTGATTCTTTTTATTTCTCATCATAACCATCACTCAGATAACACTATTTTCTCATCTATCTAATAAGTTCCTAAATCTTTTTTTTTCAACTTCTTCATTGACTGATCACTATTCACTAGGTTATTCTTGTATTTGACTCAACACTTCTATAATTAATGTTAGAAAGTAAAGTCCACCAAGATAATTGAGAAGGTGGGGGTGGCAATTAAAATATCAAATCAATATAAATTATATTAACCTAATTAAACTTTAAACATGTAAGCAATATATTCAATAACTATAAGAAGATACATATACACAATAACACCAGATATGTCAACTAGGGAAACCCTTGATTAAAGGGAAAAGCCTAGTGGGGATGGTACCCAAAAAATGTTGTACTAATACAAAGTTCCTTGTAAAAAGATGAATTTTTTTATGAGCTAGTGAAATAAATTCAATATATATCAATACCTATTAGGAGAATTTAAATCCTTGTTAGGAGATTCCAACCCTATTAAGAGTTGTGCCAATCCTGTTAGGAGTTGTAGAAGTAAAATGGACCCACTGTCCAAATAGCTTCAAGGCTAAGATAAGTGAACTTACTATGCAACTGGTTTGTTTATTATTCCTTTCAGAATAGTAGAAATAAAATTGATCTTCACAACTTGAACTCTTTTTTTTTCCTCTTACTATACCATTAATGCACAAAATACTTTCTCAAATATCAATAATAGATCTTAAAATTCACATAAAAATAATCCATTTGATACCTTACCAATATTTACAAACTTTTCATATCGCTTAAAAAATCCACACTTGCATATTCACTCACATGATCACATGGCAAATAACCTTCATTTATACCATTTCCTTAAAATAATTTGCTAAGTCATCCTTAAGGCTTTCCCTATTACTTATAATATAGCCTCAATAAGAATAATAATTCATTAAATATTTTTCGCATTTACCAAACACTGTTGGCTTACAGTAAATAATAATTCTCATAGGCATGACCTTGAACATCATGCACTCACCAAAACTATCATCATACTATCTAGTATCACTATCTAAGTTCTCTCATCATGATTCGATCCCTATTGAGAGATACAATACAAACATTAGAAACCCCTTCTTAGGTACTCTATATGTGCAATATCCTTCATAAATGTTGAATATTTCTCACATATCTTTGACTCTCTACACACACACTTGTCAACTTCATCAAGACACAATGTAAAATATATCCTCAATTGTGCTTGAACTTATCATAAATACATAGTTCATATGACCTCATTTTCTCTTTGCTACTCTGCCACTCTTTGCAAAAACAATACTATGTTAACATCAATAAAAAAAAAGTCATGAATGCAACATGCCAATCATACTAAAAATACCCCTAACTATTCTAGAAATTCTTAGGATACTCCCACAAAAGGAATATGATCAGCATTCATTCTAAAAATACCCCCCTTTGGAATTGATGGTAACAAAGATGAAAAATATCTAAGTTCCAAGAATACCAAATCCAAATGTGCTACTCTTTCTCCTCTCATATTTTCAGGTCCTCTTCATCAATCAAATTTGAATCTCATATGAAAAACTCCCCATCCGTGCTTCCTCATTCTTATATTGATGGAATTAATTGTTCACACTTCTCCCCCATTGACATACTTCTCCATTGCCATCAATATCTCATACACAATTCTCCACCATATATTTTCTCCCAATACATCTCACATATACTATCAAAATATATTTTTCACACAATCTCTCCCCCATTGACATCAATGACAAAATAATCATTATGTCAATCAACTAGTGTAAGTCCTCAACTAGCTCAACTGTCCAAAGATATTGTTTTATACTAGCTACCAAGTTTCCTTAGTGATATGGTTCAATCATAGATAGTCCCCCATACAAGTAGCATCAGCATTCAGTCTAGATAAATAATAGTGCTTTGCACCACTAGACTAATGCAATCTCTACATCATCTACTCAGAGCTAGAAAAGGGCATCACCTAAGGCATACCTTGCAAATATTCAAATGTATCCTTATGCAAAGGCTTTGTAAAAATATCTACAATCTTATCTTTTGTATTCACCTAATCTAATATGATTTCTTTCTTTGCAACTATCTCTCTCAAAAAATGATACTTCATTTGTATATGCTTAGAATGTAACATAGGGCTATGTTAAGGATCATGGTCAACCAAACTATGGCCTTAAGTGGTAGTTAAAAATTAGGAAATCAGGGTTATGTTATCTTGACATGTAATTTTAAAGTAGTTATGGGTTTTATATACCAAAAGTTGTAAGAGAATAATTTGTAGGAAATTGAATGTAGTCTCTAAACCAGCAGGCCATATTTGGAGAAAAAAATATTTGATTTGTCAAAATTTTGGATTTTAATGCAATAATACAAAAAGTTTAGAGAAAAAACAAAAAGTAGTGGTATGTCTAAACACCTTAATCAAAATCAAATGCTAATATGTTTTAATATAATTATAGATATAAAAAGTACAATCATGTTCAGATGTGACACATATTTTTAGGTATTTTTATTCCAAAAAAAATTAAATATAAATTTTCTTATACAACATTTTCAGAATAAAAAACTCCCATGTTTGACCACCTTAACTAATTGCAAACTTTACAAAATTAATTATTTTTGTTTTCTTATACTAGGAAAAGCATAGAATGTGATGCAACTTTTGGATTTCAAAAATGTTATATCATTTGAAATTTATAACTATTTTTCAATCAGTATGTCAATCAGTAGTTTAAAAACATCTTTAGTAAAAGTTAACTAAGAAGTACTTATTGAAATTAGAATTTGAAATCAATTATATTGGTGGAATCTTGAGAGTGTTATCAAACAACCCTTTTTGTTTCATTGAATTTTGATGAAAAAAATATTGTCAAATGGCTACTTGAAGTCTGAATGTTAGCGAAACATCTCTCAAACACATTTTTTGAGTTGAAAAAGGAGGTTTGGTAAATACCAAGCCTAATTGTGTACCCAAAATTTTGTAGCAAATTTTCTTTCCACAAAAATTGATTACCCAAATTTTTGGATGAAAAATTCATTTAGTAAGTGTTCAACAATTAAATTATTATTATTATATATTATTAGCATATATTATGATATAGTAATATATTTGAAAATTATATATTTTATTATTATATTATTATATATTAGTATATATTAATATAAAATAATTATTATTATTACATAATCTAGTAATATATTATCATAACATTTAATATATACTCATATATTATTATTATATAATGGGGTTGTAGGCTAGGGTAATCAATGTAATGGGTTGAATGGGGTCGTGGGCTAGCCAACAACCCCATTAGACCCATAGCATTGATTACCCTATGTTTTCTAAGGGTCCTAGGACCCCTAGAGACACATGACCTAATGCAATGGCTCCAATGGGGTTGTGGGCTAGACCACAACCCTTTTCGATGTATGTCATGATAACATATGTCCCTAAGGGTCCTAGGACCCCTAGGAACCTATTTGATTAGTTCAAATGGGTTGAAGGGGGTCATAAGATAACCTATAATCCTTTTCAATGCATTTTATGACAACATATCTCCCTAGGGCTCCTAGTTTGGTATGTTCAAATGAGTCAAACCCCTTTTGACACATTTCATGACAACATATGTCCCTAGGGGACCTAGTACCCCTAGAAACCTATTTGGTTAGTTTGAATGTGTTCAAAGGGGTCATAAGTTATCCTGTGACCTCTTTCAATGTATTTCATGACAACATATATCCCTAGGGATCCTAGGAGCCCTAGGGACCTATTTGTTTTTCTTGCATGTGTCCAAGGGTGTCATAGGTTATCCTAGGACCCTTTTCAATGCATTTCATTACAACATATGTCCCTAGGGGTCCTAGGACCCCTAGGGACCTATCTAGTTTTTTTTGAATGGGTCAAAAGTAGTCATAAGATAACCTATGGCCCCTTTCAACACATTTCATTATAATATATGTTCCTAGGGGTCCTAGGACCCCTAGGGACTTATTTTATTTGTTACAATGGGATCATAGCTAATCCTATGACTCCTATCAATGCATTTTATGACAAAATATATCCCTAGGGGTCCTAGGAGCACTAGGGACCTATTTATTTGGTTCAAATGGGTAGAAAGGTGTCATAGGTTATCTTATAATCCCTTTCGATGCATTTCATGACAACACATATCCCTAATGGTCCTAGGACAACTAGGAATCAATTTGGTTAGTTTGAATGGATCAGAAGGAGTCATAGGTTTTCCTATGACCTCTTTCAATGCATTTTATGACAAGATATGTCTCTAGGGGTCCTATGACCCATAGGGACCTATTTGGTTTGTTCAAATGGAGTCATATGTTATGTTATAAGCCCTTTTGATGCATTTCATGACAACATATGTCCCTAGGGGTGCTAGTGTTGGAAATATAAGAGGAGTAACTAAGAGAGGGGGTGGATTAGTTACCACAAAAAGTAAATCCTAGATCCCTTAGATGTAAACTATAAAATTCAAATTGATAAAATAGATTACTTTTGTTAATTGTTAAACACACATAAATTGTTGTAACTCGATAAATGAAAAGTGTGAATTACTTTAGTGAATCTTAAGATGTTATCATTAATTACTTGCAAGCATGAAAGAAATAACATGAACACATGAGACACCAAGATTTAACATGGAAACCCAATTTGGGAAAAACCACCAATGTAACTAGTTACTATTTTTGACTCTTTCGAAGTGAGCCCTGTTAGGAGCGAACCTTGTTAAAGGTTACAAAACACACTGTTAGGTGTGACCCTTTTAGGAGTGGCCTTGCAAAAGGTCTTGAAACAATTCAAAGGAATTTCCACCTTGTTAGAGGATTTACAAATGGCTATTAAACCAACTCTATTAAGAGATTTTAGATCACTGCTACAATGGTTAGAGAGTAACAATGAAATGACCTGATTATGATGCAACTAGATTACTAATTATAGATCTCTTCTCTAGTTCATACTTGATCCTTCCTGATAAAATAACACTTTTCTACTCCACAAGGATATCTACTTATCATCCAAGTTCACTTCCTCTTCTTATCTCTTTTCATCTCATTCAACTTGCACACATCACAGTCATGCTTGAAATCACAACTTGACCTTTTACTTATACCTTTTAGATTGTCAAGTCAACTCAAATAAAAATTAGAATAGCCAATATTTATCACCTCAGTTCGCTAGAATCAATAGGTACAATAATAAAGCTATATATGCCAAAATAAGAAAAATCCTTTGGTAGCCAACCCATCTTAATAGAAACTAATTCTGAAGTGATTTCCTGTGTTAACCAGTAGAAGCATAGTTAACACTAAGAACTTACAAAATTCCTTTGGCAACTGAGTTAACTTGGTTAGCACTAACTCTATTCAACTTTTCCTTCATTAACCAGGTGAGCTTGGTAGAAGCTACCTTCTATATAGAATAAACTAAAGATTGCTTGATAGACTAGGAAAACAATCATCATTGACCAAGTGAGATCGACATGCACTGACTGTCAATCAATATGACATTTGTGTAACATCAAAGACAACACATCATTGATCAATTGTATCCAACAACTAGGACCCCTAGGGACTTTTTTGGTTTGTTTGAATGGGTCAAAAGAAGTAATAGGTTATCCTATGATAATGGTAATGTATTATTATTATATAATGGGGTCATAGGCCAAGGTAATCAATACAATAGGTCCAATGTGGTTGTTGGCTAGATGAGGACCCGATTCAACCCATAACATTGATTAATCTATGTCCCTAGTGGTCCTAGAACCCTTAAAGACACATCTCATGATTTAATTCATCCATTGGAGTTGTGGGATAGATCTGATCCCTTTCCATGCATTTCATGACAACATATGTCCCTAGGCATCCTAGAACCCCTAGGAACATATTTGATTTGTTCGAATGGGTCGAAAGGCATCATAAGATAACCTATAACCCCTTTCAATAAATTTCATGACAACATATTTCCCTATGGGCCCTAGGACCACTAGGGACCTATTTGGTTTCTTCAAATGGATTGAAAGAGGTTATAGGATAACCTATGACCCCCTTTGACACATTTCATGACAACATATTACCCTAGGGCTCCTTGGTTTGTTCAAATGGGTCAAAATAGGTCATGCATTATCCCATGACCCCTTTTGAAGCAATTTAGGACAACATATGTCCGCAGGTGTCCTAGCCCCCATAGTGACCTCTGTGGTTATCTCGAATAGGTCAAAAGGGGTAATAGGTTATCTAATGAACTATTTGGACACATTTCATGACAAATGGATCTAATAGGGTGATAGGTTATCCTATGACCTATTTGGATGCATTTCATGACAACATATGTCCCTTGGGGTCGTAGGACCTCTAGGGACACATTTTATTAGTTTGAATCGGGTCATAGGTTATCCCATGACTCCTTTCAATGCATTTCATGAAAACATATGTTCTTAGGGGTCCTAGGTCCGCTAGGGACCTATGTGGTTTGTTTGAATGGGTAGAAATTTGAATAAACCAAATAGGTCCCTAGGGTTCTAAGGACCCCTAGGGACATATGTTGTCATGGAATGCATCAAAAGTGGATATAGGATAACCTATGATCCATTTCAACCCATTCAAACTATTAGGATTCAACAGATCTTGAACAATGTACAAATAAACAGTTAAATATAGAAACAAAAGAAGAAAACCATAAGAGCACAAATAACTCATAGATTTAATGTGGTTCACCCAAAACCTGGGCCATCCAACCTTTCTTATTATCTAGTTATTATAGTATAAACCCTTAAAGCTCAATACCCTTGCAAGAATAACCTATCTCATTATGCATCGCATTACCACAATCACTATCCCTAAGCTATCTTATATTATATATTCTTGCTTTAGGGTTACAATATACTAATGTAAATAAGGTGTGATAAAGTATATAGAGTAATTCTTTGATTAGTTATCATAAACTAATAATCTCCCACTTGGAGATTGATCCTACAGCAATACTGCTACCACATGGGGCTTCCACTAGATAAAAGTCTTTTCTATGTATTAAGTTCATGATCATTAGTAAAGAAGCCCAATATAATCTAAGCAAGAATATAGCTTCTCCTTGTGGACTACCTTCATGAAGATGGATGTAGGATTATCACTTGTGTGAATCTTTTCATGCTATAATTGGCCATCCTCCAAAACAGATCATATAAAATGGTACTTAACTTGTATGTTCTTTGTCCTTGAATGAAAAGGAGAATTCTTTGCAAGATGAATGGCACTCTGGCTATCACTGTACAATATGAAATCTTCCTTCTTCTAACCCAATTCCTCTAGAAATCATTGTAACTAAATCATCTCCTTGCTAGCTTTTGTAGTGGCTACAAACTCAAGTTTAGTGGTTGAAAGAGAATTAACCTTCTACAATGTAGAAATCCAACTAACTACAATACCCCCTATAGTAAAAAAAAAACATGTAGTACTCCTCCTTGTATCAACATCTCCTACTAGATTAGAGTCAACAAATCCACTAAGAGCAGAACTAGATCCTATGAAACATAATGCCTTTGCAATAGTACCTCTCAAATATTGAAGTATCCATTTGATAACACTCCAAAGTATTTTTTAATTGCCTAATTTTAGAAAAAAAATTGGTAGTAATTTTGCTAGTAATTTAAGATTTAATGATACCTAAATTGCCACATTTTTATTAAATTTCATTCTAAAATATTTAAGATCGCTCAATAATTTATTTTATTAAAAAAATTAAACTCAAAGATTCACCACAATATTCGATACATCATTAGATTTGATTAACCTAAATATTATATATTATTGAAGCAATTAAAATTAGTTGACCAATAATTATCATAATTATTAGTTACTTTAGGGATATATCACCAATATTTACTTTTCACTATTGATTTAAAATATAATGTAATTATCCTCATAATTTCCATTAGATAAAACATGTTCAATTTTGATTTGTAATACTCCCTGATGATTAGCAAATTTTCTATTATTATTGAGATTTTCCAATATTTTCTACTAAAAAGATGATTCCAAAATAATCGCCAATGTAACTAATATTTAAAATTAAAAAAATTGAGAGATTTGCCAATGAAAATAATTTGGTTTTTCAAAATAATGAAAGATTCACCAATATTTTATACCTTTTTCTAGAGGGGGGTTTCTTAAAGTTTATCCTATAGCACTCCAATGTTCCATACCTGAAGTACTTATATATCTACTAACAAGTCCCACTACATGAGCAATATCTAGTCATATGCATACCATTACATACATCAGAATGCCAACTACTAATGAATATGGGATGTTAGACATTTTATCTACCTCTTCCTATGCCTTTCGACACATTTCCTTATTCAATCTAAAATGACTAGGCAAAGGTGTACTAATTGCTTTTGCATCTTACATATTAAATCTTCTAAACACCTTCTTTATATACTCACTTTGGGACGAATTAAAGTTTCTATTTTTCCTATCTTGTATGATCCTCATACCAAGGATTTTCTTAGTAGCACTCAAATCCTTCATAGCAAATGACCTTGCTAATTTCTATTTAAATTTATTTATATGTTACATATTGGACCTAGCAAAAAAAATGTCATCAACATAGAGTAATAGAATAATGTAACTCCCATTATCCAATCTCTAAAAATATACATAGTGATCATATTGACATCTATGATAACCTTGTGCAGTGTTGAAACTATCACATTTTAAATACCATTGCTGGGTTACTTGTATTAGACTATACAAACTCTTCCTTAACATGCACACCAAATTCTCCTTACTGTTGACCTCATATCACTCTAGTTGCTACATGTAAATTTCCTCCTCTAAATCTCTGTGGAGAAAGGTTGTTTTCACATCTAGTTGTTCAAGATGCAAGTCATCTATAGCAACAAGACTTAGTATAGTTCTAATTGTATTCATTTTTACAATAGGGGAGACTATGTCATCAAAATCTATACCCATTTTCTATACAAAATCTTCTACCACAAGTCTTGCCTCATACCTTTTCTTTCCTCCATCTTCCTCCTTTAGCCTATAAACCCATTTGTTAGGCAAGGCTCTTTTTTCTTTAGGTAAAGGGACTAAGTCCTGAGTCTTATTTTTTAACAAGGAGTCCATTTGCTATTTCATGCCCAATTTCCACCATTGTATAACATCTACCTATATTGTCTCTTTATGCTACTCTGGTTCACCAAGATCAGTCAATAATATAGAGTATAGAGAAGGAGATTTTTTTGGGAGGTCTACTCAATTGAGTAGAACATCTAACACTTACAAGAGTTTGTGGGATAACCTATTGTTCTTGAGCATCAGATACTAGTGGCATTTCTTTTTCTCTCATCCAAAACTACATAGTCTTCTTTGACCTGTTCATGCTTCTTTTCCTACAACTATTCTTTGTACATGACCTTCTCATTGAATATAACATCTCTACTTCTAATTATTTTCAAATTTTCAAAATCCAATAACTGATAACCATAGTCATCTATTCCATATCCAATGAAGGTACATTTCTAAGATTTAGTATCAAGCTTGTGTTGAAACAATTGATTAATTGTGTATTTTCTTTGATGTTACACAAAATGTCATATTATTATTAGTCAGTGTATGTTGGGCTCACTCAGGCATTGAAGATAGTTTTATATTCCTATCGAGCATTCCAATGTTTGTTTATTTTGGAAAGCAATATCTACCAAGTTCACTCAGGTGTCAAAGGAAAGTTGAGTGCTGACCGAGCTCACTTGATTAACGAAGAAATGTTGGATGGAACCAGTATGAATTGGGCTCACTCGATTACCAAAAGAACTATGTGAATATGCAATGTATACCTAGTTCACTTTATTAAGATAGGAAAATTGTTTCTAATTTAGTGTCTACTGAGTAGGGTCAGCCAATGAAGGATTTTCTTGTTTTGGCATATTGAGTTCAATTGATTTATCTATTGGTTGTAGCCGAATGAGAAGATGAATACTAATTATTCTAAGTTATATTTTAGCCAACTTCACAATATGAAAGATATAAATAAAAAGTCAAGTTTAGGGTGTAAAGTGTGAAAAAAGGCATGGAAGATAATTGAAGATTTGAAGATGCTAAGAGGAAGCAAATAAGAAGGATAACCATAATATCCTGGATATGCTGAAAAGATATATTTGATCAAGAAGGATCAAGTATACAATCTAGAATTGAGATCTATAATAAAAAAATTAGATGCATCCAAATTAGGTCATGTCATTGTTGCTCTCTAACTATTATAGTAGTGATCGAAATCTCTAAACAAAGTTGGTTTAACAACTATTTGTAATTCCTCTAACAAGGTGAAAGTTCCATTGATTGTCTAAAGTCCTCTAACAAGTCCACTCCTAATAGGGTCACACCTAATAGTGTGTTTTGTAACCTTTAATAGGGTTGACTCCTAACAGGGCTCACCTCAAAAGAGTGAAAAATAATTTGGTGGTTTTTCTCAAATTGAATTTTCATATTAAATCTTTTTGTCAAATGTGTTCATGATATTTCTTTATGTGCTCGCAATTAAGTTAAAGTAATAAATAATTACAAATTACATCTTAAGATTTTCATGTTAAGTGTCTGTTGAAGAAATATCAATATTTACCAAGTTACAACACTTTTAGTGTGTTTATTGAGCTTGAATAGAGTTTAATTTTTAGAGTTTAATTTTGTATTGAAATCTAAGGGATCTAGGATTTATTTTCATAGTAAATAATTTGCCCCTTCCCTCTCAGTTACTCCTCTTATATTTTCAACAATTGGTATTAGATCTTTCAGTGCTTACAAAGAGGGTTTCAAGGACCTAAGATAAAGATCAAGATGTCTTACAGAAGAGAGATTTCAAAGTTGAACCAAGACAACTTTGTAGCATGGAAAGGACCTATGAAATTACATCTAGAAAATATCAGTGATTCTAGTTGTAAGTATCATGATACCAAATACAAGATTCCTTCTATTCTACATTATCTATTGAAGATACTAGTAAAAAGAAAAATCACAACATCATGATGATTGATATTGCATCTACTCTTAGTTATGTTGAATTTGATGAAGTAAAAGACTACAAAATAGCTCATGAAATGTTGATCAAACTAAAAGACATTTATGGAGGAGATGAAAATGTAAGAAGAGAGAATGTAGAAATTCTAAGAGGTCATTTTGATCAAATGAAAATGAGAGAAGATGAAAACATTGCAAAATATGTGGAAAGAATCAAAGCAAGTGTGAGTGCAATCAAATTATCTGGAGGAGACATTGATGATAAAACTTGATTTTAAGCAAGGTACTCAGAACTCTTCTTCCTATCTATGCAATTAGAGTGTTTTCCATTCAATAAATGAGATGTGATCCAAACAACAAAATATCTTTAGATGCTCAAGTTGGAAGATTGATAGCTTTTGAGTTGGATAACTATGATAACTATGTTCCTAGTTTCAGAAGTATTGAGTTTGCATTTGAAGCCAAACTCTCATTCAAGAAAAATAGTAAGAAATAAAAGGCCAGTCAATACAAAGTGAAGAAGAAATAGAAGAAATTTATGATAGTGATCTTGAAGTTGTTGAAGCCCTACTTGCAAATAAATACTCCAAAGGTAGAGGAAAGTACAAAGACAAGATTCTTCTAATCTATTTTTTCTATGAAGAAATTCATCACATTGCTGCTAAGTGTCCAAATAGAGAAAAAAAGGATGAGAAGAAAAGAAATAACTACAAAGGAAAGAAAGAATTCAAGAACTAGAAGGACAAAGGTAAGAAATCTTCTTTTATGCCTAAAGATTCTAATGATAGTGAAGATGACATGGTATATATTGCTATAAAAGATGAATCTAATGATGAAGGAGATGAGATGGCAGTTATCTATCATGTTAACAAAAATGATATGTAGATCATTGATAGTGGCTACTCACATCGTATGACTAGAGAGAAAATACAATTTGAGCACATTGAATATTATGATGGTGGTAGTGTGAGATTTTAAAACAATGAACCTTGTTGTATAAAAGGAAGATGATGTATCTCTTTGACCAATAAACTTATATGTGATAATGCTTATTGGGTTGAAGGACTAAAGAATAATCTACTAAGTGTGGCATAGTTGAATAATAGTGGATTCAAGGTAGAATTCATGGATGGAAAGGACAAACTGTTGGATGGAAAAGGAAATCTAGTTGGATCTAGCAAGCAAATAAAAGGTAATCTATTTTATCTTGATCTCAGTGATAGTTCATGTTTTATTGTTGAAGCAAAAGAAATCTAGTTATGGCACAAAATATTATGTGATTTAAACTTTGATAATCTAGTTGAGATAAGAAAACATAAAAGAGTATGAGGTATTCCTAGCTTGAAGAAACTTGATATGGAGCTATACAAAAATTGCCAAACTGGTAAAATGGGAAAGAGTAGTTTCAAAAGAACGAAATATAATTATAAAGAAGTATTAGAGCTTGTGCATACATACTTATGTGGACCTATTCGAGTAGAGAGGTACAGTGGAGAATTTTTTTTCATTCTTTTTGTTGATGACTATTCTAGAATGATGATTGTAATGTATCTAAAAGAAAAATCATAAGTTTTTCAAAAACTCAAGTGACCTATATGGAAAGAGTAGAAAAAGAAACATGAAAGAAATTAAAATTTTTGATATCAAATAGAGAGGGTGAATTCATATCCAATTAATTCAATAACTTCTACATAGAAAAGATAATTAAAGACAAGTATAAGCTCTTGGTACACCTCAATAGAATGGTATAGCTGAAAGAAGGAACATATCCATCATGGATTATGCAAGAAAATTAATGATAGAAGAGAGTGTTTCAATCAAATACTAGAAGGAATCAATCAGTATTATAGTTCATACCTTGAATAGAGTATAACTAAAGAAACACTCAAATTGAACTCCTTATGAACTATGGTATTACTGTGCAAACTTAATGTAAGTTACTTAAAAGTATTTGGTAGAAAATGTTATATCTTGAAAGAATCTAGAAAAAGAAAATTTGATGTCAAAGGTGATGAAGGTATATTCCTAGGATACTCAAGAAGAAGTAAAGAATACAAGTGTTTGAACTTGTCTACTCATAAAATTATAGAAAGTGCACATGTGAGAATTGATGGGTTTGTAGAAAAGAGAAAAGAAGAAATCAACAAAGAGCTTGAGGATTACAAAAGATTTTTTTACTATGAACCAGATACCTTGCCAAATCTATTTGACAAAAATGAGGCTTCATCTCCCAAGTCCCAAAAATCCCCAATAGCTACTGAGTTGTAGATAGTGCAACCCAAGTCAAAGGTTGCCAAGCTAGAGAAAACTAAGTTTGATGGACCCAAGTCACAGAGAATGGGACCCAAGCTTGATACTGAAATTCATGATGAAATTAGTGAAACTCATTCCAAATTGAAAGAACCTATGTTGGAAAAATATTTTGAAAGACATCCCTCTAGTTGTTCGATGTAAACCTCCTCTTCTAATATACCATTTAGAAATTTTGACTTCACATCCATTTGATGAACTTTGAAACCTTTTTATGTAGACTAAAAAAGTATTTTTCTTACTCCTTCCAATCTTGCAACTAGGGAAAATGTTTCTCCATATTCAATTCACTCTTCTTGTGCATATCCCTTGCAAACTAATCTTGCCTTATTCCTTGTGACTTCACCATTCTCATTCAATTTGTTTCTATACACCCAATTGTTTCCAATTACATTCTTGTTCTCTAGTCTAGATACTAGAGTCCATGTTTTGTTCTTCTCAATTTGATCAATCTCTTCTTTCATGGATTTAATCCAATATTCATTCTTTAATGTGTCCCTCACTGACTTAGGCTCATGCATGATTTAAAAACATATATCACTTCTCAACCTATTCCTTGTCATTGGTCTAGCTTCTTTATATCTAATATTTTTTTCAATAGGCTAACATCTCTTGACATATTTTGACAATCTTTGTTCTTCTCTTCTTTCTTTAATGGTTCTATCAAATTCAAAGTGACTATGCACTTCTCTATCAAGTCAATTGACATTCCTTTATTTATACTAATCTCAACATTAGAATGTACCTTGACATCTATCTACAACTCAACTCCTGAATGCAACTAAGCTCCCGAATGCAACTCGGTATTCATTGTATGTGACTCGATAGTCATTGGTACATGCTACTATTGATTTACACCTTTGTTCATAGCTTCATTAACATTCATGTTGTCATAGGAGTATATGAAGGTTTTCTACTCTTTAGTTTCCTTTTTAGGTTGAAATTCATATACCTCTGTGTATTGATTAAACATCACATTTACACTTTCCAAAACTTTGTTAGTATTAGTTTTTAAACACTTAAAAGCTTTACTTCTTATGGGATATCCCATGAATATGCCTTCTTCACTTTTATTATCAAGTTTACCATTTCTATTGTCCTTAAGAATGTAACACTTTCTTCCCAATACCTTCAAATATTTTACATTGGGTGAGTATCCATGCCATAGTTCAAAAGGTGTGGAATTTTTACCTTTCTTGAGTTATACTTAGTTCAAGAAATAGACAATTGTACTTACAACTTCTCTCTAGTATTTCAAAGCAAAATTTTTCTCCATCATTAGTGTTCTAGCACATTGCATTATAGATCTATTCCTCCTTTTAGCAAACCCATTTTTTGGAAGGGTCCTAGGTGTAGAAGTTTTTCCCTTGATTCCTCTATCATTATAGAATATATCAAACTTATTTGATGTAAATTCTCTACCTCTATCAGATCCCATAAATTTGAAGTTTTTGTCAATCTCATTTTCAACTCTTCCCAGATAACACTTCAACATTTGAAAAGCATCAAATTTTTGTTTAATAAACATAACTATCATCAGACTAGAATAATCATCAATTAATAGGATAATGCACTTGTCACCTTTTTATCTTTACGCATCTATTGGTCCACACAAATAAGTATGAACTAATTCCATAATGTCTTTTGAGGAGTGAGTCTTACTTTTAAAACTAGATTTTGTCATCTTGCCTAACATTGTTTGCAAATCACATTATCAGGTTTCTTCAGTTTTGTCAAACCTTTGACTCTTTTCATATTACTGATATTGACTAAGTTATCAAAGTGAACATGACATAACCTCTTGCGCCATAGCCACACATCATCAAATTCTTTAACAAGATAAAACTAGTGGAAATTTTGTAAATAAGTGAGTATGTGATTAAAAAAATTAATCATAAGACTAGAAAATTTAGTCACATGACTAAAAGTGATTAAATTCTAGTAATTTTTTTCAATTTATAAGTATAAATGATTAAATAAATGACTGATTTGGTCTTGAGATATAATGAATAGGTTAAATAAAGATAAATGGCTAAATAAATGATCAAATAAATGATTAAGTAATTGATCACTAATAATTAGTCACCCCAATAAATTACTTAATGAATGGTTCATGAATTTTTATCATGTTAACATATTCTTTAACTTTAAATGTTAAACCTTGAAAAAAAAAATTTAATAAAAAAATAATAAGTAAAATGATCATATATATCTTGAACATGGTATAAGACAAAAAATCGTTGGAGGTAGAGCCCTCTAAGTGACCACTCTTCACTTGATAAATTAAGGACAACCCTATGGTTCTATAAAATACATAACATTAAATGAAATTTAAATAGCCTTTTTTTTTCTTGTCCTATTATATGAAACTAATATATTTTAATAAAAGGGCCATCAAATTGAAAAATCACTAGCTTAAAAAAACTCAACATACATATTTTAAATTATTCAAGTCCAAACACTATATGATAACATGAGTAGTTCTATTTAAGGAAGAGTGGGGTATCCATCCTTCCATTACAAAAACACAAGCAAGATTTCTTTTAATGTCCATATATGCCCATGTTTATGGAAGCTAAAGAGATGATTCTTTGTGATATATTAATATTTAGATTACTTAGTTCATATTTGACATCAATCCAAGTAATAAACATTCTAATCAAATATGTATACCTAACAAATTTTTAATAGAACCTATTTTTCAATTGCATAGTGACATATAAAATTTATGATAAACAATAAAATATTAATTTTATGCTCCTATTATAAATTATTTTTATTAAAATTTGACTAAAAAAAATAAAGAATATGTTCATAATGAATTTATCATCTTGAAATTTAAGAATAATTTTTGTAGGAGATTTTAAAATAATAAAAAATTAACGTTAGACTCATTCATAAATATATTTTTATATTAGAAATTAATATATGTAAAGTAAACTAAATATATAATAATTAGTTGAATATGCTTATTTCACTGGTAAAAATTTCAAACAAGTTTAAAAAAAAATTTGTTTACATATTACTCCAATAATGTAAGGTTCTGTGCAAAATAGTATATGCTTTAGTGAAGATATGGAAATGACAAATCCCCACTTGAACCAATTTTCCAAGTTAGAATTTTAAATTCAGTTGATTTCAAATGCTTTTTAAGCTTTCAATTTCCATTTCTTATGCAATTTGAAGGATGAGTAGGAGAAGAGGTAACGGTTGTTTATAGAAACCCTTGTTGTCAAACAATATTTTAGTAAGCCCTTTTCATTTGATTGGGGCTTAAATGGCTTCATGTGTTTTTCAATTTTATTAAATCAAAATTCTTAGCTCTAGTAAGAGAAGTGAGCCCTCTAGAATTTGAATATGGCTCTTATGCATTACAAGCTCTATATACACAACTAGAACATAGGTTAATGGAAAAGCTTTATAGAAATTTAAAGGTGTCATATAATTTATGAAGATGGAGATCAAATTTCTTTCATACTTGTTTGGCTATTCTCATACTCTTATATCTATATATGCTCTCTAATCATGATTGGTGATGTCATAATCTTAAGGAATCCCCAAGGAGTCTGGATATTGATAAAACCCTTTTTCTGATAGGTAAATGATCATACTATGTAGACAAAATAATGATAATAAATAGTAACACCCTAAACTCATAGAATTCTTGGTGGATGATCCTTCTCTCCCGCTCTCTTCTAATACATGTTAGACAATACTTAATGATGGGAGTGCAAAATTATGTTTTGAGCTTCTTTTGGATTCTATGCAATCTTGAAGGGATTTTTATTGCATCAAAATTCTCTTTTTAATTTATAAGTGGTCTTATATATTGGACCTACTTCATGCCTCCATCTTAACATGGGGATCATATCCATTATTTATTGAACTTGAGTTATGATCACAGCAACTAATGTTCTTTAGCACTAGATCAATATGAACATAATGCACTGAGAAAAATTCTTATGTTTGAAAAAACAACCAAAGTTTTGTTATATTTTTTTTTCTATAGTTAATACATGTAATGGAAGACTAGTTAAACAAAAAATCTCTTGGTTTTTTGCAAGTTCTGATATTTGCGTGCTTTTCATCTCAAATTAATTAGGTATCACAACTATCCACCTTATCAATTCAAAACTCATATTCATGCTAAAAAAATCTTGTTCAATGTTGTCTAAAATATCCTCAACTTGGTTTCATTAGACACTATTATTCATTTTCATATATCAAATCAATAGTAAGAACAATGCCCATGTCTATTTGTTTAGGTTATGATTGACAATATGACAATGCTGGGTAAATCAAGAACATATAAGAAAGAGTATCACATCCTTGAATGATATGAGTATCTTGAATTCTTTTGAAATTAGAATACTTTTTTTCATTTCAATCCTTTAGATCATTTTTACTCGAGTAAAAATTTATTAGTGAATGATTTATTCAATTTACAATGGTAGATAATCTCGACTCAAAACCATAAATTGCATGGATCTATATATAGACACTTAGGGATTATTGGATAATTTAATTTATTGGATTAGAATAATTTTAACTGATATGTGTGGAAAATATGGCCTATTAGGCATTTGGGTCCATGTCAAAATTCTATATAGGAAATATGAAGAGAAACAATCTTAAGTATTAGGCATTATTAAATCTATGCATAATATATGGAAGTATAATTTTTTAAAAAATATGTAAAGAAATATTAGGGAAAATATTCTTATAGAATGCAAAAGTAATCCTAAAAATTGAATATTATTGTAGGAAAATGATAGACTAACCTTGTGAATAAACTAGGTATTAGCACACCCAAAAGGATTTGGTAGAGGAAGATTCATATAGGTGTTTAGATTTTCACAGTGGTGCAAACTAATGCAAAGATAACAAAGAAGCTACAACAAGGCGTCACACTAACTTTTAAGAATAAGCTACACCATAGAAGAACTATTAGACCAAATGAATTAGAAAATGAATCCTCAATTGATGCATAAATGAACATTCTCAGGGATGTGGAAAACTTGATGCATGTGGGATGCTCAAGGCACATACTTTATCACATAGGACATTACAGTATTTTTTAATGGTGAATATTCATAATTTTGCAAATTTTAGAATTTTTTTGCTAGTAATTTGGCTAATAATTTAAGATTTAATGCTATCTAAATCACCATATTTTTATTAAATTTAGTTATGAAATATTTAAAATCACTCAATAATTATTTTTATTACAAAATTTAAACTCAATGATTCACCACAAAATTTGATACATGATTAGATTTGATTCATATAAATATTATATATTATTGGAGAAATTAAAATTAATTAACCAATAATTATCATAATTATTAGTTACTTTAGGGATATATTACCAATATTTAGTTTTCACTATTGATTTAAAATATAATACAATTATCCTCATAGTTTCCATGAGATAAAACATGTTCAATTTTGATTTGTAATATTCCATGACGATCAGCAAAATTCTTATTATTATTGAGATTCACAAGTATTTTCTACTCAAAAATTATGATTCCAAAATAATTACCAATGTAAATAATATTTAAAATAAAAAATTGAGATATTCGCCAATAAAAATAATTTAATTTTTAAAAATAATTAAAGATTCACCAATAATTTATATCTTTTTTTGGAGGGGGGTTTCTTAAAGTTTACCCTATAGGACATGCATCAAAATAATAGAACCATCTTGTTATGTGTCAACAAAAGGTCCAATTCCAAGGAAATATGCAATCATTTAGAGCTAGAATTGCCTTCAATATCTCATAATTGCAGTGAAAGAAGATAGTTGTAAGAAGAGGGCTTTGAGGGGTTTACCTTGTGCATATGTTGTATGTGAAGGACAGCTTCTATTTATAATGGAATTAGGATTACATAACTAGTGAACATTAACCAACTTGTGCATCTTTGTTTTTGTATTAGTTAAGTTACTAGTGAATTTACCTTGGGTACAAGAGTAGGACATGGAAGCTAAGTAGGTAGTTGTAGAGTGGTAAAGTGCACAATAAAAATGTGGATAGTATTGATCACACTAATGCTCAAACAAATTCAACTAGGATAAGAGTCCAAAGGAGCTCAAACCCAGTTTGTCTATGAAATCACACATAAACATGAGCTACAGGTGTGCTTTACCTTGAGCTTGGGTGGCACTAAATTTTTTTCTCCTAGTATGTTCATCTTAAACTTGATGCATGATCTTTGATTAGTGCATTAGGATAAGGATAATAATGGGAAGGTGGAGATGTTGATGAGGATTTGATTTCATGTAACATGCACATTGTGTGTGATGTTACAAATGAAAACACAATACTATCAAGAGAAAAAGAAGTAACAATGAGATGTGTAATCATTGTAATGAGAAATTTTTTTGGAAGGCTATTCCATGAATTACAATATATTCTATGAGAAATATTCAAGAAAAAAAGTTAGAAAATAGTGATTAGAAATCCATAGAAATCAAAATGTAGACATTCCAGATCAAATGGAAAACAACATTTTGCATTTCAAATTGAGAAAAAACTACCATTAAATACATTGTTATACAAAACCTATATTTAGATGCCCATGGATGAAGAGATTAAACAAGAACTAAATGACTTGTATTTCACACTGACAACCCATGAAAATAAATTATATGCTGACAATATATAGTGTCAAATGATCATCTGCATCTTACAAGTTACTAACATTTTAATCTGTATGAATGCCTAATTTAAATTTTTAAAAATAAATATAATAACACAAAAATTACTCTCTAAAACCATAAACAAAAATTGAATAGATGCACAGCTAGAAACTTGTAACTTTTGGACACAAATTAAAACTTGTTTACAATTGACAAAGATACAAATGTAGTAGATACTTTTACAAATAAATAAAACATGTTAGGAACTAGGTATAATGAAAATCAAATAACACCACAAAACCTTAACAAAATGTAATATAGTAAAAATAAAAAAGAATTCATACAATTCTACAATTAAAAACACTACTAACTCGTTTTGACCAAATTATGTGGAAAATATAATAACCAAGCTAAGATACAATGATTTGTGGGAGTGGTAATATTTTCTCCATTAATGATCTATTTGAGTCCGTAATCACACAAGAATGCAAGGTAAATACAATTATTAATCACATAAAGGCATGAACATAGGAAAACAATGGTGTATGCAAACTCTACAACTTCTTCCTCTAAATCCTTAATAGTAGGAATATGACAAAGAAAATGTCCTTTGGGCTTCTGGCCCATCAAGGGATCATAGTAGAAATGGATGACCTAGGGTACAACCTGTATGTGAACTAATATTCACTAAAGAGAAGAACCTCCTTTAAGCTGGCTTCAAAATTATCTAATCTCATTAGGAGTCAAAATTGAAATAATTAGACTAACTATCACCCAAATGAAGAGCCAAACACTAGCTTGGCTTATTTTTTGGTCTTTTGCATGTATTGACCTTGATAAATCATAAATATAATATGCCCCTACCTAAAAATAGTAGGTTTGTTTAGATCACAAAGCTATGATATCATATTGCTTGGTAGTGTACACCCATTCCTATAAAGATCATCAAACATAAAGGCAATAGCATGCATGTATATTTTTCATCCATATACCTCCCTCATAAGAAAAGTAGAATCTTCAATACAATACAATAGGCCAAAATTTCTAAGCGACTCCAATACATAGGCCATTAAGGGACACTATGAGTCAAATAGGAAAATAAACAAACATTAGAGGAATTGCAATCCCAAAATGCCAAAAATTATTTTTCAACCAATGTTTGTGATACCTTGCATATTTCTCCTAATCATCAAAGATATACAAAACATCATATTACTTAAAATATATATTTTATTCTTTAGGATAGTCTTAAGGCATGTTACTTCCTCATCTTACCTAGAGAAGCCTAATAATTTTGACAAAATCAATGAGCTTGTAAGAGATCACTATGTTCTTGTCATTCACTATAACCATTATCTAAACTTTGAATTGTAATTTTTTACCATCTCCATCCAAAGTTAACATTAATGTCACTAAAGAATAGACACAAGAGAATCATGATACAATTTCCCCTTAATCAAAAAAATCTTCAACTAATCTCAATGGTGTATAGTACCATGTTATTTCTTTCCTTGGATGTATCTTTCTAGAGCCTTTAGTTTCCATGGCATTTTCAATATCATGGATCTATGGTACTTGCCTTTGTGATGGTGAATCTAGAAAATCATATCCACTACAAATAAGGAAATGGATTTCAGGCCTTAATGTTGGTCATGCCAAAGTCCATGGTCATTTTTTATCCAAAGGTAGCAAAAGTAGTAAATGATACTCTTTAAATGTCTCTTGATTTCAATTAGTGGAATCACCCCAATGCCTAGCTACAGTGCAAGAGGACATGGTATTAATCCAACATCATATTTACTCATAGTCATATAATATGGGTTCATACATTTGGGAATGATCTATCCACCAACACCACCATCTTCTTCTTCTTCTGTGGTATGCTCAAAGATATTCCATCAATCAACAAATAATAGTCAATTGAGGTGGAATGCATCAAAAAGGGTTTTTAAGAATCTCTCTAGGTTGTATTCTAAAGAAATAACCCACCCTCCTAGTCCAATCCCTTTGGTTAAATTGCAATTCACTATATAAAAACCCATCAAAATTTGTATTTAGTTGATTCACCTCTTGATCTTCCAGTAGGTATATATGTAATACCTAAATGACCTTATGGTGAAGATATGGGTACTCTAGAGGAAGAACATGTTTGAATTTAGAGGGTAGAAGAGTCTATGCATCTTTTTTACTAATATATAAGGTAAATGGAAAAGAAACCCCCTTGTGATAGTATCCACAAGTGCAAAGTCAAACAAAATTGGTATTTTCTTATCAGTAACATAAAAGATAAACTTCACAATTCTATCTTGCAAATGTCTCCTCCAATAGATTGTAATTTATATCTTACTTTTTAAAGTATTTAGGCATTTTAAAGTCCTCTTTTTCATTCTCATGAAAATCTATTTGCTCTCTTTCTTCTACAAACCAAGATTAAGAATTTAAAGTCCTATCCTTTCTTGTGATACATTATTCATCTAGTTCATGCCCTCCATTTATTCTCCCATCAATCTAGCTTTCCCCATGCTACCAATTTTTATTTTCAAATTTTCCCACCTTGTGGTTGAAAAATATGAAGAGGGGTCAAAAAATTGATGGACGATATCGTAAGGAAATATAGGTATGGAGACAACTTCCTACACTAATCTCTTAAGGAAAGTATTGTGCAAATTCCTATTAAATCCTTACAATTTTAGATTCAATATTATGTTTAAATAATAATATTGTATTCAACCATGAATACAAACAATAGATAGAGAAAGAAAACACATAAACAAAAATATATTCCAATGGGGAAAAGCCTTTTAGTAAAACAACCCCACCCCTCCAAAACCCACACAATGTATTATCTTCAACACAAAAGGTTACAACACACTTGCAATGCAAGTTCTTTTAGGACACAAAAGACTAATCCAGTAGCATCATACCATACAAAAAAAACACATTCCCTCTCTCCTATCTACAACCCTAAAAATGCTTATATCATGCTTTTTTCCTTTTAGGGAAACTTTCAAAGAACAACCCTATTAGAGTTTTACCATTCTCCATAAAATAAGAACTCAAAAAATTGCCCTGAGTTGAAGAATCAAGTGTACAATACACAATGATCAATTGCCACATGTCTTCACGTCTTCACCCATCATCAAATCTTCCAAAGATAGCTCTTATGCATCATAGGAATTTGTCATAACTATTTCATCCATGATCTCTTTACACAAAATTCAAGATGTCAACACATACAATTGGAGTGATA
>CM053788.1:35726614-35736614 GCA_028749045.1 Cupressus sempervirens | reverse complement strand
TTGAATTGTGAAGCAACACCATCTTCCAATGTTGGAGTCATATCATCATCTCATGTTGAAGAGACACTAATTTGTATATCCAATGATGTACACACTCCATCATGTCACGTTGAAGGCACAACATCAACATATCAAGTAGGTGATATTCCATCTTTTGCATCTTATTTTCAAGGCACATCATCTTTGGTTCAAGGTACACAAAGCACTCAACCTTATGTTGATGTTAAAAATGGTGAGGGAATGGAAGAGATTATAACACATTCTATAATTCATTTTAGAAGATCAAAATATTTTATTGATATTGATACTAACATTTTGAAATCAATACCTGACAAGATTAGCAAGTGTACTTGTCAAAGAAAAGTTAATTGTATGTGTAGATTATTCTATGAAAAATTAAATATTATATATCAATGCAAATTATTTGTTGAAATGATGAGGAATTTTAAATTTATGCCTATCATTAAGATTTTTTGGCTAAGAACTATGGATGATTCAAATGAAAAAAATATTGTAAATCTAATGAGTGCTTCTGAAAAAGTGGGTTCTAAATCATACACCAAAGATAGTAATATCACAAAATGAGTACTTACATCAACAATAGTAAGTTCCCAAATGAAGAAATCTCGACTCATGAGAAAGAAAAGAAAAACATTGAAAATTGGTAGAGCTACGCTAAGGAAAGCCATGCTAAGGCATGAGAGATTGGAAGATCCAACAAAAAATGAGTTATGGACATTTAGTAATAGACTACCATGAAAGGATAAATAAATTAGTGAAGCTTAAAAATCATTGATCGAAGACATTTGAAAAAATAACACACATATTTCCCCTAATCAAAGAGATGTTGTAAGAAGGAGGATTGGTAGCCAAATTCATGACCCACATGCAAAACATTTTTCGGACTAAATTCAGACACATTTTTTTGTAGAATTTATTGGTATGTATCCCAAATTTAAATAAGTCAAATATTTTTTGAGTGGTAAACCTTTTTATGTGATGATAAATCACACACGCACAACTTGTTGTTGTAGGATACATATTGAATTTTCTAACCATTTTGATTTTTTTAGGCATATATGAGTGTTTTTGCATTCTGAGTTTGTTTTAAAAGATTGTGACATGAATGAACCACAAAGATTTTTAACGGAATTCATATCCAACAATTTATGCGAAATAGGGGATGACCATCTCGGGTGATGCTGACACTTGTAGTATTGGCCAGTACAAAGTTTCCAAGTACCAAATCTCCACCACCACTCATCATGGGATCAAACTATTTATTGCAATAGCCTTGAGTGGCTAGGTAAACCCTAGCCCCAAACTTTTCTGAGCCCGTTGAGCACTCAAACATTCTTAGGCACACTGAACTAAAATGATGCTAAGAGTCACTAAATTCCATAAGGCAGTTGATCTTTAATGAGGCATATCTTAGAGCTTGTGCAAGGTATGAATGTGATTCTAGGTGCTATAGGACCATTTTATAGAGACCTACAATAACCTCTCTCACTTTTTGGAGATCTTACTCTATTTTGATTTTGCAGTGCCATCTCAGGTAATGTTGAAAGTTGTAGTGTTCGACAGTATTAAGTTGCCAACTACCAAATCTCCCTCACAGTTCATCATGGGATCAAACTATCTATTTAGTTAGCTCCAAGTGGCTGGGTAAACACTAGCCCTAAGCTCATACCATCTTGTTGAGTGATTGAACATTCTAGGGAACACCAAACTGAAATGTCCCTAAGAGTCACTAAATGCCATAGGGTAGCGATCTTTGATGAGGCATATGTTAGAGCTCGTGTGAGGTATGTATGCAATTCTAGGTGCTATAGGACCATGTTGTAGAGACCTAACATATCACTCTCTCTTTTTGGAGATCTTATTCCATTTTGATTTTGCGGTGCCATCTCAAGTAATGTTGAAACTTGTAGTGTTAGCTAGTACAATGTTTTTAACTTCCAAATCTCCCTCACTATTTGTCGTGGGATAAAACTATCTATTTTGTTATCTTTGGGTGATCGGATAAACTATATTCCTAAGCTCATCCCATTTCATTGAGTGCTTGAATGTTATCAGGCATGCCGAACTGAAACATCTCTAAGTGTCACTAATTGCCATAGGACAATGATCTTTGATGGGGCATATCTTAGAGCTTGTGCAAGGTACAAATACAATTCTAGGTGCTATAGGACCATGTTTTAGACACCTAAAATAACTTCTCTCTCTTTTTTAAGATCTTACACCATTTTGATTTTGTGGTGCCATCTCGGGTGATGCTAAAACTTGTAGTGCTGGCTAGTACAAATTTGCCAACTACCAAATCTCCCTCACTATTCATTGTGGGATCAAACTATCTATTCTGTTAGCTATGAGTGGCCACGTCAACTATAGCCCCAAGCTCATCCCATCCCATTAAGCACTTGAACATTTTTAGCCACACCATATTGAAACATCCCTAAGAGTTACTAAATGCCATTGGGTAGCGATCTTTGATGGGCCATATGTTAGAGTTCGTATGAGGTATGGATGTGATTCTAGGTGCCATACAATCATATTGTGGAGACTTGTAATAACTTCTCTTTCTTTTTGGAGATCTTGCTCCATTTTGATTTTGTGGTGTCATCTTGGGTGATGCTGAAACTTGTAGTGTTAGCCAATACAAAGTTGCCAGCTGCCAAATCTCCCTCACCATTCATCATGAGATCAAACTATCTATTTTTTTAGCTCTAGGTGGCCAAGAAAACCCTAGCCCCAAGCTTGTCCCATCCTGTTGAGTGCTCAAACATTCTTAGGAATGCTGAACAGAAACATCCCTAGGAGTCACTAAATGCCATAGGACAACAGTCTTTGATGGGGAATATCTTAGAGCTCATGCAAGGTATGGATGTGATTCTAGTTGCTATAAACTATTTTCTGGAGACCTATAATAACCTCTCTCACATTTTGGAGATCTTACTCTATTTTGATTTTGCAGTGCCTTCTCAATTGATGCTGAAACTTGTAGTGTTGGCTAGTACAAAGTTTCCAATTACCAAATCTCTCTCACCATTTTCATGAGATTGAACTATCTATTCCCTTAGCTTCAAGTAGCTAAGTAAACCCTAGCCCCAAGCTCATCCCATCCTATTGAGTGCTCGAATGTTCTTGGGCATGCTGAAACAAAATTTCCCCAAGAGTCACTAAAAGCCATAGGGGAGTGATCTTTGATGGGGAATATCTAGGAGATCATGTGAGGTATGGATGTAATTCTAGGTGCTATAGGACTATGTTGTGGAGACCTACAATAATCTCCCATGGTTTTTGGAGATCTTATTCTATTTTGATTTTGCGATGCCATCTTAGGTGATGCTAAAACTTGTAGTGTTGGCCAATACAAAATTGCCAACTACCAAATCTCTCTCACCTTTCATCATGGGATCAAACTATCTATTCTATAAGCTTTGGGTGGTCAAGTAAAATCTAGCCCCAAGCTCATCACATCCTATTGAGCACTCAAATATTATAGGGCATGCTGAACTAAAATGTCCCTAAGAGTAACTAAATGCCATAGGAAAGTGACCTTTGACGAGGCATATTTTAGAGCTCATGTGAGGTATTGATGCAATTCTAGGTGCTATAGGACCATGTTGTGAAAAACTACAACAAAGTCTCTTACTTTTTGGAGATCTTATTCCATTTTGATTTTGCACTACCATCTCAGGTGATGCTGAAACTTGTAGTGTTGGCCAATACAAAATTACCAACTGTCAAATATCTCCCACCTTTCATCGTGGGATCAAACTATCTATTCTATTAGCTCTGAGTGGCTAGGTAAAAACCATCACCAATCTCCTCCCATCCTATTGAGCACTCAAATATTCTTGGGCATGCCAAACTGAATCATGCCTATCTTTGACTATGACAACTGGATATGTCATCGCATCTAATGATGGAGACTTGTGAGAGAAGATAAAGGGGTGATGATACACATCATTTTGAGAAATGTTTTTTTTTTATGGTAATAAGTCAATCCTTGTTTTTAAGGTCAAGGAACTTGAGGTCTCCTATAATCCCAAGTTGCCTTAGTCCTACTGATTTTTCTTTTTCTTTTTATTGTTTTTGTTAATAAGTTGACTCAATAAGTGTTTTGAGAGTCATTACACCTTATATAGCTGCATGTTATAACTGAATGGAGTTAGTGGAAGCTGTTAAGGGTCTTCTTGGTTGTCTTAGTAGTCATTTCATGGGTTTGAAACACAATCACTTCCCTTTGTGAAGAGTTGTCTAAAAATGAACAAATTACATGTTGTTGCCAAGAAAATATAGTCATAGGATGTTGGAAGATTTTTTTCACTCATAGGATGTTGAAGAATCTCTTAGAAGGATGGAATAGATGACAAAATGAAGTTTGTGAGTTAGTTATTAGGTGTTCATTGAAGTGTCTAAGATGTTAGTTTGAAGCAAGAAGTTGATTATGATCTATTTCTCAAATTTTCTCATTTTTCCCTTATTGCTTCCCAAGTCTTGAATAGGGAAATTCATCAAGAAGTTTTTCTAATTTGGGTAGAAGTTTTCTCAATGTCGTAACCAAGTTGGAAAGAGTCTTTGAAGACACTTACAAAGGTGGAAAAGTTAGTTTGCCTTAAAAGTGTTCTTGTTGGGAATCCATAGCTTTTGGTGTGAGCACCCTGCATCATTTTGGATGCAATTCACATTAAAATGAAATATATGAAATGTACTTAAAATGTAAACAATAAAAGAAAGATATATATTATGATAACCAATAATGTCATACATGAGCAAACATATAATTTAAAATGATAACCAATAATATCATACATTAACAAACACATAATATATTATGATAACCAATAATGTCATACATGAATAGAAATATCATATATTAACCAATAATGCAATAATTCTAATAATGTCATGTATCAAATATATGTCATACATCAAATATAAAATGTCATATCTACATCAAATGTACATAAAATCCAACATATATGTCCACAAATGCCTATACATGTGTGTCTATCAACTTTATCTTCTCCTTCCAATGAGGGGAAGGAAACAAATCCCTAGAGATCTTTGGTCATTGTGTGAAGGGGGATGATGGGGATGATGTGGTCTTCCTTACATGCTCACTCATCCTCTTGTTTAGGCTCTTCTCTAACTCAAGTTGATACAAACAAAGTACATATGAATCAATAATTATTATACATTGAAATTAAATATATGTACATAGAAATTATTTTATTTTCTTATCGCCATCAAATAGTCACTCTGTACATCCACCTCAAAAGCTCATGGATGATCAAGTGTAACAAGGCCCTATGACAATTCAATCAATATAATAACTAATAAATAACATTTAAAATTTTGATACTAACTATTATAAACAATAACTAAAATCAAGAAAATTCTTTCATACCTTGGTTAATGGCTCTAAAGTAACCATCACTGCAGCAACTCCATGATTGATGGATTGGTGAAGATGAGGAGTCTCAGATATTAATAGTTGCATGTTATATAATACAATTTACATGTAACATGAAACATGAAACATGAAACAAATATAATCAAATGAATTAAACTAACATGAAACAAATGTACCTCTACGAAGCTCATGTCACACCTAGGCTTGGAGTCCCTTGTGAATGTCGATGGTCTAGTAGAGAACTAATCCACATGCATAAAATTTTTTTTGTCAATCCTTCATATAATTAATTAAGAAATATATGTATTAATTTAAATGATTAAATCAATACATACCTCTTGACTCATTGACAAGATGAAAAATGGGCTGGGGGATCTATACTAGGGATAGCAAAACTCTTACCCTAAATTTTGAAGAATGTCAATACATGCTAATTAAATAGTCATTCACTATATATATGAAATGTGATCAAATTAGTTTATTATAATTGTAATTTACCTGTGTGTCAATGCTAAATGTTTGACTCAGGAACTAATCAATGACTAGCCCATCATCCATACTATCTCTAGCATGAATGTCAAATGTGCATAAGGATCTACATGATGTGCACATGTGACCGCGATGCATAGAAGGCTTCTCCTCAACTAATGGACTCATTTAATGAATGAGGGTCTGTGTTAAAGCTTTAATAGTCCCTAGAGTGCTAGTCTCTACATGTTCTTTCACAACTAAAGGAATAATCGCATGTTCACCATGTGGCTTGACAATAGGTACCCTAAGTACTTTAGGGTCACAACGTTCCCCTAGCCTCTCAAATAATAACCCCTCACCTCTACCTTGAGATTCTAATATATCAAAATAATTGGAGATCTCCCCAAGGACAAATTAACAATACAATTTCTTTAAGAAATACATTGGACACTTTTGATTATTGTAGGGAGGGGCATCAAATACCATCCACCATCTATCCCAAATGTTATCTCTAATACCATCATGTATGCACCAATGGATGGAGAACCTTTTATTTGTATGTCTAACAGTATTTTTTTCATCAGGCTTTTTAAACAATGCACAAATGCTACCTTTTGGTTTTTTTTTTTTTTTTACATCTTGATATGATAATTTTCTTTCATAATATCTTATTTTTTCATCCCTCTTAACATGCCAAATATCTAATTGACCACTAACAGAAGCTACATGGGTCATAATGGACTCAAGGGAGGATGCCAATTGTGCTCTCATTGGATTGGTTTATCCACAATCTTTAAACCCACCAATGAGTGCTTATAATTCATTTTTCCCTCTTTCTATTTCATTCATAATGTTGTCTTGGGTGCCAGGAGGAGGCTCTTCCAATTAGTGCAGGTTGTAGAATTTATTGCTCTTGTTGTGGAGGGTTTTGATTTTCATCTTGTGGAGGATTTTGATTAGGATATTGTGGAGGGTTTTTGTTTTAATTTTGTTGATCTAGCTAGGGATTGGGTGGTTGATTATTTAAATTTCTTAACAAGAAACCAATCACAATCTAAATAAATAAACAAATTTAAAGAAAAATTGAAAAAACATACAAAAAAATGTAAAAACTTAAGAAACAATGCAAAAACATATAAAACAATGAAAAAAAAAAGAGTAGAAAGCATATTACATGATCTCGATCTTGAACTTCAGCGATGAGGAGGCATTTTTAGGAGGTGGGTGACAAAATTCTTCAACTTCTTTAGTCCACATGCATGCTAATTTGGGAGAAATGCAAAAGCCAAATGAAATGATAAAATGGGCTACAGGTTTGCAGCCCATTTTAAAAAGTTTTTGATTTTCAAAGTGCATACATGCTATAGCATGAAAATTCTTTGTAAAATCAAAAAAATAACTTTAGGTGTCATGTTCTTGGCACCACAACTTGGTGCACATACCCAACTAGACATGTGCACTCACACTTAATTACATTATTTGCGAAAAATGCATTTACAAAACAAAAAATTAGAATAGGAATTATCCTAGGTTGAGCCAGCTTATTCCTAATAGATATATCTATGGATAATGAGTTATTCCCTTGTAATCTACAAACTTGCATTTTACGTATAATTTCATTACTTCTTGGATGTGATACTTAACATGATCCCACCAAATGTCATCTATAATCATTTTCTTAATGGTTGCTACTCTTGTATCAGTAGATTGTGTCCATTGTGATTGATTTGGGTTGATAACCATGTCAAGGAATTCACTACAAATGGATTTTCACTCAATTTCATGAGCTAAAATAATTATTTTTACAAAGGTCAAAAATCCAAAGATAACATACAATACCTTGAAATTATTTAATACTTATGTCAAATATTTTCATGATAAGTAGGAGATAATATCCACAAGTCAAATTGTGATATTGTTATCAAGATTTAACTATGTCATTTTTAAGTTAAACTCAATCTTTCATTTGTTGCAATATACAATATATTGCAAGAATCAAAATTGAATCATCAATCTTCAAGGTGATTGAGTTCAAGTCCTACTTACAAATCAAATTTATTATTCTTGCACGTGAATGGAAAATTAACTCATACAAGCTAGTCATTTCTTTTTTTGACTCTTATTGGTGGACTACTTTATGAAATTTAGAATGTTCACTATTCATTGTCTAGCTATCAATTTTTTTTGCATCAAGCAATTTATTCTATTAGGGTTTCTAAGAGGTAAACTATCAGTTTTATCAAAATGAAATTCTATCTAGATTCAATGTTTGAATTATTTTTTTCTTTGGTACACAAGTCAAGAGAGATTATTTTTTAATAAATATAGAAAGAAGCTTCCTCAATATAATTAAAGACTCAAGTTTGAAGAACACAATTTCCCTAAAAATTGTGTATAGAAAATTAAAAGAATACTTGAATCATATAATATGGTCTAGTATTAGAATGGAAATTATGATATATATTAGAGCTTGTTAGAAAGATAATATATATTACAATGAAGTGGAGATCACTAATTACAATGATAAATGTAAAGCTTAATTAGATTACTTTTTAGCTCATGATGGAGAAATTTGATCTCAATCTTTAATTGTATCTATCTCCTATGGTAACACAATGGTTTATATCTTTGCACTATCTTTGGCTTTGTAAATTCTAAGAAGATTCTATGGAAAATGATATTATTATCACTGGGGTAATATGGTTGAGGATCCATCCTATAGTACCTTCATCAAGTATTTTTGGCACCTAATCTTCTACTCCTTATATCCCAAAATTATTTTGAGAAAGTTTATAGGGGCTTCCTTGTGAAGGTAGAAGGTTATTTGGAGGTGGTAGTTTGGGACTACTCTTCCATAAGAAGAATCTCTAGAAAAATGCTATTGTTGCATTTGAAACCTTACAATCTTTAGAGAAAAATAATAATAATAAAAGACAAGTTGTAGTGCAATGACTTTCAAAGAAAAAGTAGGTGTTGATTAAATGTGGTTACCCACATATTTGGCTACATGGATACATGAAATCCACAATGATATAATCAAACACAAGGAAAAAAATTTGTTGAAATGATGTACATGCAAAAGCTCTATGCCTCTAAATACTGAAAATTTAAGATCATCCAACTTTTATTGGGTTTGAAAATTGAGAAGACATAAAACCTTTTTTCTTTAGCAAAGAGATATCTCCCATTTGTTTGTGATGCTACTAATTTTACAAAATTAATGAATGCCACCATTTTCTACTTATTTTACAACACAATTGCATTCTCTATATTGATACCCAAGTGAATTATCTTGTTAACATCTCCAAGTAAAATTTATGTGTAAGTGGAAGAATTCTCCAAGCTCTGATATAACATGAACACTACTTCTAGAATATTCTACAATCTCCAACCTTTCATGGAGTTATTGCTAAACCTTAAATAACTATCATACAAGTTGGGTATTACTAGAATGTGTAATCTCTTGGGAAGTCTTTGTAGTTCACCTCTATGAGAAACACCTAGATCCAATGAGTGCTTAGTATCTCATTTATTCTCATGAGAGATGGATTCATGCTGAATCACTACTCATGAACTATGGGTCAATGAGTTTTAATCAAAAACTACATAGTTAAATCTTGAGAGCAATATAACAAATATTTTCATTTTAAAGATCTTTCTACTTATAATGTGTCTTTGATTATTTATTTTAAAATGGAAATCATATTCAGATTTATCTTCAAATGAAAAATAACAAAAATAGTTTCATTGTTCTTTTAAGAAGAATAAATATATTTATTTAGTGGTATTTTAGACCTTACTAATTAGTTATGGAAAGCCTACCTATTTGATGAGCTTGAGCATTTGATTTTAAATCCTAGAGTATGATTTTAATGTGGACATATCTCCTCCAAATGAGTTTCAAGTTCTCTAAATTTAAAATCCTCTTACTTGATATAGGCTAGTCTACATAGAATGCATCAAATGCCTTGAGATTATTTATAGGATAGGTGTAGTAGCCCTTAAAAAATATCAAAACTCGAATGCTAGAATAGGTTAAATGCATTTTCTAGACTAAACTATTGGCACTCAAACCCCATTCCTTTTATTTGAATATAGCCACCTCAT